>CACSLK010021934.1:565139-577474 GCA_902706635.1 Striga hermonthica | reverse complement strand
GAGACCGTGCTGCCGTGTGATCAAGGCTTCGTTGGAACTTTCGATTAGAATCGAATAAAGGCCAAATCTATCAGCCCATTAGATTGTGGTGTTCAGTCGAACTACATCAACGGTACTCTACATCATCTCAGAGTCGGCAAAATTTTTAAAAGGTAAACGTCTATATCCTAACTATAGATTCCGCTGCATTAGTATTTATTTCGATAAGTTCAATACTATGCATGTTGTTTGATGTTCCTCACAGAACCCAACACATACACCAAGCAGGAAGGGGAAAAATTCCATCTCAGTTCATACGATCCCCGCCTTACCGTCGACATGTTTGTCCATAGCCAAGTTCAAAGCGGATGGTGAAAGAAACCCACCATATTATTAGTCGAGAGTAACTGGAAGTCTGGAACCACACCTCTTTAGCAAACGGGGAAACCCTCAAAACATGTAGAACCGACTCACTCCCTCCACAATAATCGCACTCTTCGGAGATGGATATATGTCGTCGAACACGTTTCATGTTCGTGAGAAGACTTCAAGAGAAGACGGCCTTTAGCCGCAATCCACAAGAAGTTCTAAACTCATTGCGGGACCGAAGCCGGCCAGATTAACTTTCACAAACGTTGGTTAGGATCTCACTCCATTGGGGATAAAGCCATGTAAGCTGGGACAAACGTTGGTCAGGACCCTTTCTCTTGCTTCTGTGCTCTTATTCTTTTCATGTCTATTACTCGATTCCATTATATAACTATGTCCGTTCCTTGTCTTTTTTCTTTCACTTGTTTGGGTACGCAATGAGGGCATTGTGTTGTTTTACTTGTGGGAGAGGTTTTTGGGAATCTTGCATGTTTATGTGGTGGATTCATCTGAATTTTTTTTTAGGTTTATTTTAATTTTATTTTCGTTTGTTGCTTAGTTTTATGTTAAATGGATCGGTTTTGTAAGTTTGAGTCAATTCTCCCGCATGAAGTTTAATGCTTGGTCGATATTGCTACCTTCTTATTTCGATAAACATATTTATTTCATTTTGAATTATCTTACTTTATGCCTTTCAAAGAGTTGAACCCCAGTGATTGTAAGTCGATTGATGAATTGTTGATGTGGGATGCATAATTTAGAGTCAAAGCCTTGTTTTGTCCTTTATAATTCCCAATTGGTCAATACTTTGAACATTGCCTTCTTTGAGGTTTATGTGTAAAAACTCGTGTTCATAGTGTATTCTCGTTATTACACATTGTGATGTGTTGATTGAATTGTATATTGATTGTATTCATGTTGTTATGTCGATTTGTTTGATGTTTCTCTTTAAAAATGTGAGTTCGCGAGGTAAGTACGGATTAGGCTTCGTTTGTCCTGATTCACATAGTGGAATGGGATTATGTACACGAAAAACCAGTCTAGGAAGCTCGAGAAAATCCCTCGAGAACACACCTAGAAAATAATTGTTTGGAACCCTCGTTTTGAAAAAGTGAGTCACGAAAAAAAAACAAGAAGAAGAAGAAGAAGAAATGAAAAGAACAGAAGACAAAAAATGAATAAAGATGGAGAAACTTGATCCTATCCCATTGATCTTATTGTGTAAGTTTGAGTTTTCTTGTAGTCCTTTGGTCTTGTTGAAAATATTTGTATTGGGATACCGGGAGTAAACATATGATGCATGGGTATATTTGTAAAAGTTGGCTTGTGACGAGTCGATCATGTGTGGAAGAGCATTGGACGTGTTTTATTTTGTATGATTCGAAATTGGCATACATCTAGGACATGATAAACGAGTAAGCAAATTTATCTTTTCGAAATGTTGGCGAGATTGTTTGTTTGAGGGCAAGCAAAAGGCTAAGTGTGGGGGAGTTGTTTTGTATGTGTTTGTTGTTAGTTTTAAGTGTTTTACTTGTGCTCATTTTATCTTATTTTAGGTTTTTCCCAATACATCTAGTAGTTTTTGCATATTTTTTGTGTTTTCTTATTGTTTTGGTGCCTTGTGTTTTTTATTTCTCTTTTTAATTTTTTATTTTGTAGAAAAATGCGCTCCAAACATCGCCGAAAAACTGGCGAGAAAATCGTCGGAAAGTTCTTGGCCGGTTGACTTGGTCAGCATCCTGTGGACTCGTGCTCCTATGTGCTTAGGATATTCGCGCCCCTGTTTGCCTAGGAGACCTAAGCCTGCTGTGCCGAAGAGTATTTGTTGTACCGAGAGACCCGCAGCACCGAGGAGACCCTTGCCACGCCGAGAGACCTTGCGCGCCCATCACCCCGTACACCTGCTGGCAAGGCCCGCTACCGAGACCCGTTCATGTCCGCGAAATTTTTCACCCAGGTCGCAAGTGTCGCGCACCACGCGACCCGCACGCCTTTGTTAGTTCGTACCCAAAAAAATTCTCGCACAGGTCGCAAGTGCCCTACATGCATGCTCGCGACCTCGCGTCTCCTCTGGCCCGCTCGCGTGGATGCCTAATAATACCGTGTGATTCGCGAGTCCAGCAACCTAGGTCGCCTGCCAACGGACCAGTCTGCGTCCGCGCGAGTGCCAGACCCTGCGAACTCATAGCCGAACGAGTGATTTGGTTGGATAGTTAGTGTTGATTTTTATTGTGCATTTTTCTAGTGTGTGTTTTGGATGTTAGTATAAATATATTTGTTTCTTTGCGTTTTGAAAAACCTACCTTTCATTTGCTTAATTTTCCGCTTTGGGAATTGCTCTTTTTTTATTTTTTTCTCTAAACCAAAATAGTTGAGGTCTAACTCATATTTTCTGGTGACTTTTCTTGCGACGCTTTTCTTATTAAGTTCTGACATTTTGTGTTTATTTCGATCGAGCATGCATTTGGGAAGTAAGTACCTAGTTTAGTACTTGCTATCTCGATTTTATGCTATTTTACTTTTAGAGGTAAAAAAAGTAGTGTCTAGTTCGAAATTTGCGTGTTAGGGTCGACTTTAGTTTAAATTGATAGCTTGTCTTTTATCTTGCTCTTCTTGTGTATTTGGTTAGTTTAAAATTTGAATCTTTTAAGAAAAAAATCGAAAATTTGTTTTAGAGTTCGGTGATTTCGTAATTAATCGTTCGACTTTAGCATCAAATTGCGTTAGTTGTAGTTCGTTTCTCTTTATTTATTTATGCTCTTTATTGTGTTTGAAACACTCTATGACAAGTATAATATAGGACTAATTAAAGCTTGCATCTTTAGTTAATCGTTTTTAACTCCTTAGTCTAACTTAGTTAAAAAAAATCTCTTAATCAAATGTTTAGAATGTCTAGGACTTTATTTTCTCTTTTTGCGCTTTCAACAACTTGTTTGTAAACAACTCCGAATCACCTTCCTTGAGAGAAGACTCGAGGTAGATCTTTCGATCGTATGTACTCAGCTAAAAACAACTATTTACAAGGCATTTTTAAAGCATGACATGATTAAACAACATGTTGGTTGTGAATTGCAAAGCAAATGAAGAAAATATGCAGTAGCATACACTGGAGGATTCACATTACAGGAGTGGGGTCACAGGACTCCAACAAAATTGAAAAAAGAATACCTATATATATTTATAAAAAAATAGAAAAAAATTATTTTTACTGTGATTTATAATTGTTGGTGCGGACCGATGCCCCCATATATTAAAAAAGAAAAGTCAAAAGTTGGCAAAAAGCCAAAACCTACCAATTGCCATATATTAAAAAAAAAGATACATTATACATACCTGTGAGAGCGAGGCGACGACGCAGCTTCTGTGAAAATTTCAGATCTTGCAAGCGCCAAGCGAGGCTCCGACACTTTCGTGAAAATTTCAGATCTTGGGTAATAAATCCTTTTCTTTTTCTTCAAGCAAAAATTGGAATATCATCCAATTTTGAGAACAAGAAGGAACAAGATTTTTTTCGATTTTTCTTCAAGGTAATTTTTTCTCTTTAATTGAACACATTTTACTTTTTTGATGAGCATTATTAGACTATTAGTTTTCTTGATTTGGAATTTTCTAGGAATATGATATATTTTTTTAGTTGATTTTAGTTTAGCAAATTTAATTTATTTTGTTAATAATGTTAAATAAATATAAAATTTGGACAGATTTATTAATGGAGAGATTTTTTAAAAGAGCACGAAACAATAATAGTGTAGCTCAAGTGTTGGGCCTGTTGGTAGATGTCTTGCTTCAATGCCTAAAGAAGTTGATTTAAATGATCTTCCTTGGGACCCGGCAGATAGAAGACGAATTACGGAATATCATCCTAACCAGGGAGATGAAATAAGGAGAAAATATCTTAGTAGAGGGCTTTGTCAACCCCGTGGTCATGATTTTCCAAAAAAAATGATGGGTAAAAAATTGAGGCAATTTAATGTTGTCTTGTTTGATCAGTATAACTGATTAGAGTACAGCGTGAAGAAGGATAAAATTTTTTGTTTGTGTTGCTATTTGTTTCGAGATAACTTTGAAAATAAAGGTGGAATGATGCATTTGTTACCGAGGGATTTTCGAGTTAGAATAAAACATAGAGACTAGCCTCTCATGTGGGCGATGTTAATAGCTTTCATAACAACGCCGTAAAAAATGTGATGATTTGTTGAAACAAAGTCAGTCTATTGCAGCTGCTTTCCATAAGCAAAATGAAGTTTTGAAAAATGAATATCGTATCCGTTTAAATACCTCAATTAGTGCTGCTAAATTTCTATTGAGGTTAGGATTACCCTTCTGTGGCCATGATGAGTCAGATCAATCTGATAACCGAGGGGTATTCTTAGAAATGATAAAGTATACTGCAGAAAATAATGAGACTGTAGGAAATGTTGTCTTGAAAAATGCTCCAAGAAATAATCAAATGGTGTCTCCGAGTATTGAAAAAGACATTGTTCATTGTTTTGCTCAAGAAATCATCCGTTCTATTCTAGGTGAAATTGGTGATGATGTGTTTGCTTTGTTGGTTGATGAATCTCGTGATGCTTCTGATAAGGAGCAAATGTCAGTGGTTTTGCGTTTTGTTGATATGCATGGAGTTGTGAAAGAAAGATTTGTTGGTGTTATTCATGTGAAAAAGACAACTTCTTTGTCCCTTAAATCTGCAATTGATTCTTTATTTGTTGAATATGGATTAAGCATGAAAAAGGTTAGAGGGTAAGGCTATGAGGGAGCAAGCTATATGAAAGGTGAGTTTAATGGCTTGAGATCTTTGATTTTAAAAGAAAATAGTTCTGCATATTGTGTTCATTGTTTTGCTCATCAACTTCAATTGGTTGTTGTGGGACTTGCAAAAAAACATCATGATGTTAAGAATTTTTTTGATATGGTAGCTACTTTGTTGAATGTGGTTGGAGCTTCTTGTAAAAGAAAGGATATGATTCGAGAAACCCAACAAAACAAAGTGAAAGAAGTCATTGGTAGTGGTGCAATTACAACAAGAAAAGGGTTGCATCAAGAGATTTCTTTGCACAGGCCTGGGAGTACACGTTGGGGGTCTCATTACAAAACACTTCTGCGTTTGGTTGAATTATTTTCTTCGGTTATTGAGGTGTTTGAATTTGTTGAAAGTGATGGAAAAGATGAATCTAGACATCAAGCATGTGGTCTTCTCATTTATTTGCAGACCTTTGATTTTGTGTTTTACTTACACTTGATGTTGAAGGTTTTAGGATTCACATATTCTTTATCAATGACATTGCAAAGAAAAGATCAAGACATCTTGAATGCTATGTTGTTGGTGAAGGCAACTAAAAGTCAACTTCAAAAGCTTAGAGATGATGGGTGGGATTCTCTCCTCGAGAAAATATCATCTTTTTGTGAGAAACATGACGTTGCAGTGCCAGATATGGTGGAATCTTATATTGATCCGAGGTGGCCCAGAGCAAAGAAAAGGTCACCAAGTTACATCATTACTCGGTGAATTGTTTTTACACTGTTCTTGATATGCAACTTCAAGAATTTAATGATCGCTTTAATGAAGTAAACTCTGATTTACTTATTTGTACGGCTTCGTTAAATCCTGCTAACTCGTTCCATGAGTTTGACCCCTCAAAGTTGAGGAGATTGGCTGATATTTATCCGGAAGACTTTAGCTCCATGGATCGCATAGCTCTTGAAGATCAACTTGGAGTGTACATTGATAATGTTCGAAATGATGGAAGATTTTCCAACCTAAAGGGTGATCTCGCTCGAGTTATGGTCGAAACAAAGAAATAACTTTCGCATCCATTGGTGTATAAACTTTTGAAGTTAACTCTTACTTTACCCGTTGCCACTGCAACTGTCGAGAGAAGTTTTTCGGCGATGAAGTACGTGAAGAATTATTTGCGAAACCAAAAGAGTGATCTTTTTCTAAATGATCTTTTGATTTGTTATGTAGAAAATGATTTGCTAGAAAATGTTACGAATGATGTAGTGATTGATCGTTTTCAGAAAATAAAAACTCGTAAGGAACAGTTGTAAGATATGACTTATGTGTAATGTGAAGACATTAATTTTTTTTAAATTATTTTTGTTGTTAATTATATGGTGCCCCCATTATGTAATCATCCTGGATCCGCCATTGGTAGCATATAAAATATGGGGATGGCTACAATCCCGTCAAGGTTTGATTCGTTTCATTTAATATTAATCATTGGATGTTTTAGTTTGATATGGACTTTTAGATGTAGTCCATAAATGCTAACGTGACAATTTTTCATTTGATTTTTTTTTTTTTTAGGAATGGTCCCGCTACGAAATTTAGCATTTTCCTAAAATATGAGGCGGTCGATGTACGGTTTCTCCGTCATCAGAAAACATCATTTGTGCAATGCACCTACACGACGAATAAGGCTATGTTTGGTAGACAAATAAATTAGTTTATAGCTTATTTGGTTAACTTATAAACTCCCTGTATTTCAAATAAGCTCCGTTTGGTAGGACGAGTTTTTTTTTTTTAAAAGCTCGAGCTTATTTGATAAGCTTCTTTGGGTAGCTTCTCAAATAAGCTAGTTGAAATTTTTATTTCAGCTAGTTTATTAGTTAATTTTACCAAACACTTTTATCATATAATCTAGTTTTTCAGCTATAGTTCATAAGCTATAAGCGATAAGCTCGAAAATTATTAATAAACTATAAGCTAGCTTATCAGCTATCGACTAACTTTTCAACTAGTTTTACCAAACATAGCATAAATTGTCAATTAGAAAGGGATGTATAATTACAATAATAATCCTTGAGAATAACTTTACTCGGAAGACCAAATTACAAATGGATTTTAGTTAAATATTTATATAATTGGATCGTTTTTGTGTTAGATGCTATGGTCACAGAACCATTCCGTCGGAGTTTGGAACCGTTAGATCAACTATTCACGACGGTTATAAATCCTGACGGAATGATTTCGTAACGGGACTGTAGCATTTGTCGTTTTTTGTAAGGGTTAATGCAATTTGCCCACCAAACTCATGCATGTAAAAGAGAGATTTCTATCCTTCAAATTGTAAATTTGCGATAGTTTGGCAGACAAAAAACCACAAGTGATATTACAAATACTTGACAAATAAACAGATTGAAAATAAAAGAGTCAACCAAAGCATACCATAAACTAAGAAAATTAGCACCAATGTAACACAAAGTTTTCACAATAGATCACACTATCAATTTTTTTTTTTTTAATATACTGTAAACAAAAGAACTAATTATCTAAGGCTTCCATGCCAATTGAAAGCGAACGTCCCGCTTTCTATATGTGCTTCTCGAAGCATCTAAAAATGAATCCCATGACAGAGGAGTCCACACACCAACATCATCATCATCCAAAAGCTGCACATTTACTTCCTTGATATCATTCACACTCCACATAATAAAATGGCTCCCGATCGCCGAAAATTTCCCGTTCAGTCCCTCAAGGAGTGTCTTCCCGAGCAAATCATTGTTTGTCTTCCGACCGCAGCTCGACTCCGGAAGTATGTAGTGAGCTATAATCTTAGGGCGAAAAATCCGAAACAAACCATCAAAAAGAACGTAACAAGTTATGGACGACAGACCATCCATATGGACGGTTACACTATCCACCTCAGGCTTCGACACGCGTTGAAATTCATCCGCCTCATAATCGAGAATAGCTTTGGAGCCGAGACTTAGACAAATATGAATTTCTGAGCGCCCCAACTCCTTTACAAGATTTTCCAACTTTCCGAACCATGCGGTGCTCAGGCCATCATTTTCCTCTATAGCCAGTCGAGACACCCGAAATTTCGAAGTTGGTGCAAAAGAGATGTGATGAATGAGAGGACCTTTGTACGTGAACTTGTCGAGACTCGGAACATCGAACCTGATTTTTTTCTCTGAATATTGCTCGAAGCAAATGAAATTCAAGCGCTCTAGTGAGCGGCTGCTAATCACTATCTCTTTCGGGTAAGCCCAGAAATCGTGTAGCGTCAAATGTTTGAGGAAAGGAAACTTGGAGGATAAGTCACCCATCGTAACAAAGTTTAAAAATGTCATGTCGCAAAGAAGACAAGTCAACATATGGGAATTGGCGATACCAACACCAACCAAACACGTATAGCAAACATTATTGACGAAAAATAATTTCTTAATCGAGGGGCAGCCGGAGATTATGCGATAAATCTGGTTGGGCTTGACGATATCGACATGGCTTAAACTAAGGGATTCGAGACGAGGACATCTTACAGCAGCAGGTCGATCCAGCGGGTTTAGATCGATCCGACATTTCTCCACGGATAACCGGACAAGATTTTCAGCTTCAAAAACCTCATTCGGCAACATAAAATCTCCACCGATGTCGAGACGAGTCGCGCCCATACTAAGTGCTTTCGGGATCAATTCCTTATAAACAACATGTGAGCAAGTAACATCATCATCAGTATCCCCCCATTCGGTATATTCACGAAACCTCAGACTCCCGATCTTCAGCTTCAGTTGCTCGTACCTCGAAATAGTCATCCTCACGAATTTCGAGAATTTGTCGTCTGAGCTGCCGGTGTATGGCTCGTCTTCATCACGACCGGTTCTGAAATCGTGTACGTCAAAGTCGAGATTCGGGCGAGTGAGGGCCGCGTGGTGCCACGCATTGGAGAGGATAGACGTCCGAGTAGCTTCTTTTCCGGTGAGGAAGGATTGAATGCGGTGGATTATGTGCTCCGGTAAGTGAAATTCTTCATCCATATCTGCAAATTATTATTATTTTATGATCATCAGATGATGTGAGAAATAAATATATTAATGGCCAGTCGAGAGGCATATGCATAAACCTGAAAGGAAAAGGAAAACCTGAAACTAAGGAAAAGGTTTTATTTACCGTTAAACAAGGAAAGTAATATATGTTCGTTAAGGAAATATGTTTCCTGTTAAATAAGGAAATATATATATATATATATAGTAAATAATAGGAAAACAATTTCCGTCATTGAAAAAAAAAAAAGAAAAAAAAAAATGCAAACCTTAATTTGAAAAGGACTCCTAATACTAAAAGGAGTTAATATATAATTCCTTTGGCTCTCTCTATATATTAAACACCAAAACCTCAAACCATTGTTAACTCCTCCTATAATACATAATAATATCTCTTTCTGTCTAAATTCGGCCTTCTTTAATTATATCTCTATAGAAATTAAGAAGATGAGTGTGGTGCATTGGTCTACCGTGGCAATATTCACAAGTTCCCTTTTTCTCGATTTGGGCATATACGCAATCTCCGAATATACGTATGTGTCCACATGGTTCACGCTGTTAACAGCCGTATTGTATAATTTCACCCTACAACATATAGAATCTTCTCGGAGGTCGACGATCGAACCCTTGAAGCTGAAAAGTTACGCGAAGCAATTGCTCGATGGCGCTTTCATCCTTTTATGCCTCGGATTAGCTTACTATGATTTCGAGGGATGGTTTGCGTCGGTTTGGGCTTTCGGTTCTTACTTGCATATCGTGGCCGTGTTTGGTTGTTTGGGCTATTCCGGAAGCTTCCGGTTCGACGACATCTTGTTGGCCCAACTTATTGGTTGTCTTTGGGCGTTTTCGAGTCGAGGATATTCGTTGCATGGTAAGGTGATGCTTTTGGGAGTGTCTCTTGGTTTGCAACTAGTGAAGAACTTCATGCGAGGGGAGTTTGAGAGAGGGAAATTGGAAGAGAAGCGTTTATTGCGGTTTTGTTTCTTCTTGTCTTCCCTTTGTTTTGTTTATCCTTTTCTGTGGTTGGTGGATCTTATTTTTGAATGTTTAGTATTTTTTACATGTGCAGGTGTTTATGAGTTCGGTTGTGGGGGCAATTTTTGTGTTTGTGACTGGTTGGTTAGTTTGACTTCTTTATTTCATTGAATATATATAAGAATATTAATGTTCCAAATTGATGATTCTGTTGATTTTTTGGCACTTTTTGTACTATTTTGTTTGTGATATATAAAACTATTTTACTCTTAAAAAGAGAATTATTGTGTTGGTTATATTAAATTAATTATGTACTCGTGAACAGAGAACAATTATACGCGACACCGAGTTTTATTAATTGGGCTTGAATTATTAAAGAGAAAAATCAAGTTATTAAAATACAGATGTTATTACGAGAGTTAAAAATAACCAATAACTACACTAATAAAAAAGGTATAAATAAATATAAATCTAAATAAAATAATTAAATCTTAATCATACATTAATTTTATCTCGGTCACCCATATTATGCCACATCATGTTGTCATTAAATGTTAGCACAAAAAAGTTGTACAAGTGCTTTTTCCTTGGAGGTTATATGTTTAACACATCCCTCCTTATATATTAATTCAACATGTGTTGAGCTTAGATGGCAGATTTTTACGCTTCAGATATTGACATGACGAAAATCTACGCTTCGTGATGTTGTTTTTTATATTATTTTTGCTCTGCAGTTAAGTTTGATAGTAGACATAAATAACTTTATACACATTGTCTATGAGTATTAGTACTAGGATCTATTTACAACAAAAAGAACAGAGCAAAACTTTATCAAACAAAAAAAAATAAAAAAATATTAACAAAATAAATTAAGTATAAGAAAATATAATTAAAATGAAATTAAAATAAAATAAAATGAAATTGAATAAAATTAAATGTGTAATTTAAAATAATAAATAAATAATATTATTATTTGATATAAAAGTAAAAAGATGCTTTCATTTAAATAAAGTAAAAATTAAATATAAAATATATTTTAATATCAAGATTTAAAATACATTTTAATGAATTGAATAAATATAATATATACATACATAAAATTAAAATAAATTAAACAAAATTAAATTAAATTTATTTAAAATTAATTAAAGGTATATTTTTATTTCTTCAAATTAAATGTGTAGCTATATATGATTTGTATTTATTCCTTGTTTTTAGTTTTTATATTATCTTATTTTTTAAACTGTTTGATAAATATATAAATTTTATTTTTTAATAAAATTCTTATTTTCAAAATTGTAATAAATAATTCAATACTTATTATTTATTCAGTTCATTTATTTTAAATTACATAAAAATTTATAAAAAATTGTTAATATTATTTATAGTTAGAATCTATTTATTCAATTATTAACATTATTTACATTGTGTTTTTGTAGGATGCGATGATTAATTAAAAAATCACACTGGACACACAAAAAAATATATTGTATTTTATTATTTATTTATTTTTTTTTTTAATTTTTTTCCAAGCGCATCCAAATGCTCATTGTTGAACCAACTGGGATTCGCTCAAGTGGTAAGCAGCTTGACGTTGCTTAAACAAGATTTCGAGTTCGAGTCCTTGCGAATGCAGAAAACCCTTGTTGGGAGATTCGCTCACCACTGTCAAATGTGCACCCGAGTCGACCAACGAATTAATCGGGATAACTCCGAATATCATGGTTGGCAATAAATAAAAAAATCCTCATGTTCAAGACTTTGTGTGATATTTCCGACATCTGGTAAAAAAAATAAAAATAAAAGAAGTGTAATTGTATAATATAATCCCCGATGTAAGAATGTCTCATCGACATCTGGTACTTCATAATCCTGTGAGTACATAGGACAATTAAAATTATAAAATTCTTAACTATATTAAATTATAAATATTATTAAAAAAGTAACAGCTTTTGTATTTGTTATCAGATTTTTTATATAACATATCAAATTAATCATCTGTTGACGAAATTCAATTTGATATGCATATATCATATGTAAATTAAATAACTAATTTTATTGTTTATTATAAAATTAAATTATTTATCAATATTAATAAAAAAATTCATAAAATTATATATTAATTAAACAGTAATTTATATATAAATTAGAAAAATTATTATATGGGAGAAAATTTTAAAATTGAAAAGTCTCATTTTAAATAAATAATTATGTAACTTTTTAATAATATTTAAAATTATTTA
>CACSLK010021934.1:534859-546390 GCA_902706635.1 Striga hermonthica | reverse complement strand
TTTTTTTTTTTTTTTTTTTTTTATGTATGGTTTATATTGAGTATATTTTTGGTATATGATAAATAAATTTATCGCGAGACATAATTTTTATGTATAAAATCTATTTATATCTAGCATAAACTGAATTTTTTGTTGGTGTTATGTATAGGTATGGTTTTATATTAAGTAATCTTTTATATTATGTTTTTAAACTATATAAATACTTTTATATATAAAAGAAAAAGAAAAAAGAGGAACATATAATTTTTTGATGGAAGATATTTTTTTCATTACAACATATATTTTTTTTCATTACAACATATACTCAATATATACTAACATAAACGCAATATATACCACTTGATAACTGCGTGAATTAAGGAATTCCAGTTGCGCACATATACTGAATATATACTAACATATACGCAATATATACTACCTGACAGTTGCGTGAATTAAAAAATTTCAGTTGCGCGAATTAAGGAATTAAATGAGTAAGTTATTTATTTTCATTTCTCTCTCTTATGAGTCAACGTTTTTTTGTATGATAACTGAAATCAAGTAAATCTTCAATTAATTCAATAGGTTTAGGTACATATGTAATTAAATTTATAGTAGCTGCAAAATCGTAAATAAATCTACATCTTGTAGAAAAGATGAAAATTTCCCTTAATAAAACAATGGTGAAATAATTAGTTTAAATAAAGATTTACATGTGTCATAGTTAAGGAAAAGCTTCTTGAAGAGAGCATAGATGCATCTTTAAGCCAAAAAATCTAACCAATGTAGCAAGTATACTGTTGGAAGTAAAAGTATTCGACTAGTGAGCCGGTTGTAATTATGTGTTTGTTTTTTCTATGAATTATATCGTTTGGAAGAAGAAAAAAAAGAACTAAAAGTATATTATCAGTCAACTATATGATCCAAACCAAGGATTCATGTCATATGTGGAATTCCAATACACATGCTGGTTATTGCAAAGTTTAAATATTTTATTGTTCATGATATTGATTGATATGTTATTGGATCTTTGAATTAAAGATGCGCAGAGAATAAAAGATGGAGAATGAACAATGAAAGGAATGCTTGTATTGAACAATAAACTGCGGAAGAGAAAAGTAGGGTTTCTGTGTACAGGAGACCATATTTATACTAGAGTACATATGCCTATAGTTGCAATTTATAAGTAGCAACTTTACAAGGAATAAAGCTAAGATATAAAACATTAATATAAAAATAAAGTACAATAATAATATATGGGAGTTAATATCCCCCCGCAAGCTAAACATGAATATTACACATGTTAAGCTTGGAATCTAAAAAAGAAAAGGCAGGTCCAGGGAGGGGCTTGGTCAATATATCTGCAATCTGCTCTTTGGTAGGAATGTAATGCAACTGAATGATCTTGGAGCTGATTTTCTCTCTGATCAGATGGCAGTCCAATTGGATGTGTTTAGTCCTTTCGTGGAAGACAGGATTGGAGGCTATGGCAATAGCTGATTTGCTGTCACAAAAAACAGAAACTGGGGAGGGATGGATCAAGTGCAGTTCTTGAAATAAATATAAGAGCCATTGAACTTTACAAGATGTAGATGCAAGTGCCCTATATTCAGCTTCAGCTGAAGATCTACTAATAGTTGATTGTTTCTTAGATTTCCATGAAATAAGTGAATCCCCAAGAAACACAGCATAACCAGTTAAACTTTTTCTTGTATCTGGACAAACCCCCCAGTCACTATCACTATATGCAGTTAAAGTTAAACTAGAGGAATTAGAGTAAAACAAACCTTTACCAACTGTACCTTTGATGTATCTGAGGACTCTGTGGGCAGCAGAAAGGTGGGCTTTGGATGGGTTAGCCATAAACTGACTAAGTAACTGAACACTATATGATATATCAGGTCTGGTTATGGTCAGGTATAAAAGCCTGCCCACCAGCCTTCTATATTCAGAGGCATCAATTGTATCATTATTATCTGAAATGGAACTAAGTTTCAAAGTAGCATCCATTGGAGTTGTAGCAGGCTTACAACCCAAAAAACCAGTATCCTTGAGGATATCCAAAGCATATTTCCTTTGGCACATTTGAATGCCCTTATCAGAGTGAGCAAACTCAATGCCTAGGATATATTTCAAAATTCCCAAATCTTTAATAGTAAAACATTTATCAAGATGAGACTTTATAGCATTGATTTGGGATAAATTATTGCCAGCTATGATTATATCATCCACATAAACAAGTAGGGCCATAAAATTACCATTTTCAGATAAAGTAAAAAGAGAGCAATCTGAAATAGATTGGTGAAAACCATAAGAAAGCAGATAGGTAGTTAGTTTGTGAAACCACTGGCTTGAGGCCTGTTTGAGGCCATAAAGGCTTTTCAATAATTTGCATACTCTCTTATCACCTTTCTGACAATAACCAGGTGGGGATTTCATGAATACATCCTCATTTAAATCACCATGTAAAAATGCATTGTTTACATCAAGTTGGTGAACATGCCATTTCATGATAGAAGATAAAGCAACTAAGAATCTGACTGTAGTAATTTTTGCCACAGGAGAGAAGGTATCAAAATAGTCAATACCCTCTTCATGTGTGTAGCCTTTGGCTACCAATCTAGCTTTATACCTCTCTATAGTGCCATCAGATTTATATTTAACTTTATAAACCCATTTGCAGCCTATGCACTGCTTGTCACTTGGTAAATCTGTTAAAACCCAAGTGTTTGTATGTTCTAATGCATCAAGTTCTTTTCTCATGGCAGCCTGCCAAAGAGGATCTTTGGCAGCCTGTGTATATGAAGTAGGTTCAGTGACTTGTGATATGACAGCAGTATAACATGAATGAGATGAAGATAAATGCTTTGTAGACAAGTAATCAGAAATAGGATATGAGGTTGTTCCAGAAAGTATTTGTTCAAATAGGACACAGTTAGAAGAAGGTTTGAGTGAGTGCTTATAGATATCCAAATAAGCAAGAAGTTTATGGGGTCTGGTTGATCTTCTTGGAGGAGTTGTTTGAGTGGCTGTCTGGGTGTGAGTGGATTGTAAGACAGGAGAAAGGTGTTGGGGTGATTGTTGATGAGATGTATTCTGAGATAAGTGCTGAGTATGAACAGAAGATGTGTTCTGAGAGTGAACATGAGATGTGTTCTGAGAGTGAACAGGAGATGTGTTCTGAGATTGAACAGAAGGTGTGAGCTGAGAAAGTGAAGTTTCTGAGTATGGGAAGTTTGTTGGTTGGGGAAACAATTGTGATGGAGAATCTGAGGATTTGTTTGCAAAGGGAAAACAGGTTTCATAAAACTGAACATTTCTGGAAATTAATGTACTATTGGTTTCCAAGTTATAGAGTTTATAACCCTTATAACCTAATGGATAACCTAGAAAAATGCATTTGGATGCTCTTTTTGAAAATTTTGTTCTATGTGAAGTGAGAGTTGATGCATAACAAAGACAACCTATAACTTTGAGATGATCAAGAGTTGGTTGTTTATTGTACAGAATTTCAAAGGGAGATTTGTTTTGCAAAACTTTTGTGGGTATTCTATTGATGATATGGGCAGCAACCAAGACACAATCTGTCGAAAAAGATAAAGGTAATGATGCATGAAAGAGTAATGTTCTAGCAACTTGTAATAAATGTTGATGTTTTCTTTCAACTCGATCATTCTGTTGAGGAGTTTCAACATAGCTCTTTTGGTGAATGATGCCATGAGAATGATAGAAATCATGCATGAAAAATTCTGTGCCATTATCAGATCTGAGAACTTTGATCTTTTTATGAAACTGATTTGTGACCATGTTATAAAAATTTTGAATGCAATGTTTTGTATCTGATTTGTGAGATAATGGGTATATCCATGTGGTCCTACTATGATCATCAACAATAGTTAGAAAATAACTGTAACCATCATGAGATTTTGTATGGAAAGGTCCCCATATGTCACAATGTATGAGTTCAAAGCATTCTGATGCAATAGAAGAACTAATGGGAAAACTCAGTTTCTTTTGCTTAGCAAAATGACAAACATCACAAGGCATAGAATGAAAGCTATTACAATCAGGTACTGTGATAGGTAACTGTGACATTCTGGAATAAGAAAGATGTCCAAGTCTATGATGCCATATGTTTGTGATATCTCTACAAGGTTTATGATGAGAAGAAGAGTTTACATTGGAAAGGTTATCAACATTAGAACTAGTAGTATTAACAGAATGCAATAATGAGCAATCAGATCCCAGTTTGAGATGGTAGAGGCCATCTTTAAGTTCAGCAGAACCAATCACTTTCTGAGTGCTCAGGTCCTGTAATATGCAGTATGTGGACAGGAAAGTGACAGAGCAATTATTGGAAGAAACCAATTTTGAGACAGATATGAGATTGATGTGGAAACTAGAAACAAATAGCACATCATGCAGTTTTATTTGATCAGTTAAGTCTAGATGACCTTTGTGACATGCTTGAGTTTGTTGACCATTAGGCAGATTAATATATATATTGGCAGATAGTAGTGGTGCAGCAAAAAAATTCATATCACAGATCATGTGGTCAGTTGCACCAGTATCTAATATCCATGTGTGTTTGTTTAAAGTTCTAAAAGCCACAAGAGAGTAATGAGAAGTACCTGAGGGATAACTCATTCCTGAGATGGCAGAAGCTATCACAGGTGTATGATCAGCTCCTGAATGTTCCTTTGACTGTTTGAATGCTAAAAACTCAGCAAAGAGATCATTAGTCAATGGAGTATCAGTAGTTTTAGGCTCTGTTGTGTGAAGCAGGTTTGCAGAAGGGTTAGGAGGATTTGGTGGTGGTCTTGGTCCCTTAGGGCCAACCCAATTGGCAGGATAACCAATGAGTTGATAGCATTTTTCAGCAGTATGGCCAGTATAGCCACAGTGAGTACATTTGGGTCTTTTCTTGTCTTTAGGAAATTGAGGCTTGTAGTGTTTAGGTTGAGTGGTTTTAGCAAGCATGGCCATAGGATCAGATAGGGTTGTGGTGTTTTGAAGGCTTCTCTGAGATTCTTCTTGAAGTAAGAGGCTGTATATTTTGGTGAGGGAAGGCAGAGGTGTGGATAACAAAAAATGGCTCCTCAATGAAGAATAAGAATCATTGAGACCAATGAGGAACTTCATTACAGAATCCTGTTGTTGAGCTAATGACATAGACTCAAAAACATTGCAAGTACAGACAGAAAAAGCACCACATGTACATCGAAAAATAGGTCTATATGTGACATACTCATCCCACATGGCTTTGAAAGCATTGTAATACTGAGTTATTGACAAATGACCCTGATCCATTGTACTTAACGATTTTTCAAGCTGAAAAACTCTAGGACCACTACTCAGGGCATATCTATTTTTAATTTCATCCCAAACATCTTTGGCTGATGTGAAAAACAGAAGTGATTGACGTATATCTTTGCAAACTGAGTTTAAAATCCAGGAAAGGACGAGATTGTTTGCTCGCAGCCATGACACATATAAAACAGAATTATCAGGAGAAGGAGGAACAATTGTACCATCAATAAAACCTCCTTTGTTTTTGACGCTGAGCGCCATGACCACAGCACGCGACCACGAGACATAATTATCGCCGGAGAAGACCTCAGCGACTATCAACGCACCAGGATTGTCTGAGGCATGCAAGTAGAATGGTGTCGCAGGATCATCGGACGGATGTACGCTTGTTGCCATCGGAATTGTAGATCGGAGTTGTAGATCGGAGCAGATCTTGTAGCAATCGAAGGAACAGTCGTAGATCGGAACAACCACTGAAGCGATCAGAGATAATCGATGGCGATCGGAGTAAATCACCAGAAATCGAAGAAATCAGAGTAAAACGCCACAAATCGAAGTAAATTTGTGCGAGAAAAACGAAAAGGAAATCAGAGATCGATGCGGAAGCAGGAAAAACTGGCGATTGATACCATATTGGATCTTTGAATTAAAGATGCGCAGAGAATAAAAGATGGAGAATGAACAATGAAAGGAATGCCTGTATTGAACAATAAACTGCGGAAGAGAAAAGTAGGGTTTCTGTGTACAGGAGACCATATTTATACTAGAGTACATATGCCTATAGTTGCTATTTATAAGTAACAACTTTACAAGGAATAAAGCTAAGATATAAAACATTAATATAAAAATAAAGTACAATAATAATATATGGGAGTTAATATATGTTTTATTAGCAAAAGTATAACAATATATTATACAGCTTAGTTTTTTCTATCTATACAAATATTATACAAGACACAATCTTTCTACATACTTATTAAAGGACTAATACAATTACATAATTGCTTGTAAAGCATCGACCAATGATTCCCCTATTTACACGACGAGCCTTCCCACTTTGGCAATCGGAACCCTAATAAATGGCCATATGATCAAGAGACGACGTCATGCCCAGTTCCTCTGGGATCGAAGCTGAGTGAGTTTGTCCCTCCACAATGCTGCCACCCACCAGATAGTAAGTACAATGTTCGAAAACTTAAGTTACAAATTTTTAAAATGGCTTTGAGAATTTTCTACGTGATGCATCCGTTTATGTGGGCAGGTCAATTCTATGTCAGTTTATAGTTTGTACATTGGTTTCAAATAAGAACTCTTGTAAGTATAAAAAAAAAAAAAAAGAAAAGAAATTGACAATGCCCACATTATGAAAATTAATATCCACATTGAGGTGATCGACGATCTCTGGTTAATTTTATAATTTCCAGCCAGGAAATGACTTAAAACTAAATACGATTTAGTTCAGGGAGTAATTACTAATTTCACAAACTGCTGGGTACTATACCTGCATCCCGGTATCGTTCTTCAACAGCAGCAATTAGCATGTTACGCACTAAGTTGAATTCCTTTGTCTGAATGCACGGCTGCCCTGTAGGCCTGCATTCAAAACAACAAAAAGTCGTATTAAAAATCATATTAGAAAATTAAGTAGGCCAGCGAACTAATCTCAGATATCTTCTAATCCTCAATAGCTTGAGATAATCATACGTTTTTCAACATGGGACTAAAAGAATAAAAAAAATCCAGAAGCATATAGGATTTTATTTTATTTTATTTTTCTTTTTTCCTACAGAAAATGTGCTTCGCATACCTGTCCAGTTCAGCAAACAACAGGCCATCAGACGAGATTCTGTTAGTTGTCGCATTTGGAGATTCAATAACCGTCATACCATCACTGTATGCCAGGAACTTGTTCACTTGTATTGGCACCTGGTGACAATATCAAATGTTCTCTTAATAGGATAAATAAAAATGATTGCTTATTTTGATTGTTTATTCGTGTCCTACTATTTACGGCAAATAACTGATGTGTCGCTAAATTCAGAACCGAATACTCACCCACTTCATTGCTCTGCACTAATTAATAATTCCCAATTGCACGAATCGAACTAGATATTATAAGCATATTAGAAAGCAAATCGAACGCTTATTTAAAGACACGTTATAAATGCACGGACCAAAATACGAAAAACAGAATGCTTGAACCACAAAACCTACAGTTAACATCGATTAGGTCGACACATTTTAATCTCGTGAATTATTACCTTGCATCTCACTGCAATATTAATAGCATCCGAGGGTCGAAGATCCAAGCATATGCTCTCTGCTTCATTATCCAACTTCAAAAGACACAAAAGAATTTCCCGTGATTAACCAAAATAGTGACAAAAAAAGAAACAAAAAATGATCAGAAGCGTATAAATTAGCGTTGTTACGTGACAAACAAGGTGATTTTACCTTCGTAAGGTGCAACTCAGCAAAATAAGCCTCTTGTACTCTTTTGGTGACTCGTACGAGTTTAACCTGAATGCATAAATCCACGATACAAGCTTAAATAATTTGATTGTAGTTTGTACGACAAAGAAACGAATATCTAAAATGTCTATTAAAAAGACTCACCGTGTATCCCATCTTCTCAACCATATCATTCACCACTTGATACATTGTTGGTCTAGCCTGAACCACCAAGTGATGAATTAGCTTAACAAAGTAAAATCATAAAAAAAAAAAAAAAAAAAANNNNTGAAAAAATCATTAAAAAAAAAAAGAGAGAGAGAGAAAGGGCACTCATACGATTTGGACATTGCGTAGAGCTGCCATAAGAAGCACGCTCGGCATCTCCACTATAATAAAACCCATAATGAAAATAATAATAATCATAATATAGAATAACAAAGCAACTTTTCAATTGAGAGAAAGTGTTGACAGTATTATTTTGCACATACAAACAATTATTGGCAAAAGAAGCCCGGACCCATCTTCCATCTTCAAGACAATAGCAGGGTGAGGAGCATAATCCGGTAGACGACCTCCTAGAGGGTTATTATGGGAACATCTCAAATACTTACCATCTCTCATCTTGATCACGAAGCCTTCCGGCCCACTTTTCACCTCAACTGTTTAAAGTAATAATCCAGAAAGAAAAAATAAGATGTCCATCAATAAATCAATCCATTTCATAAAAAATATTGTTTACTTAAAAAAATCACAATATATAATACGAAAAATAATTTCTAATGGCATTCATGAGATTTTTTTTCAAAGAAAAAAAAAACACACACACTAATTACCTGCTTCAACTACGCTTGAGTTCACGTAATCTGAATCATTCTCGTTGGAATTTTCAGCCATGCTGCCATTACCATCTGATGACGAGCTGAAGCTATTTCGAATCATATTGCATTTCCTCGAGTTTTTTCGGTAACCCACATGATCAGTGTGGCCTACATTGAGCCGTTTAAGACCCCATAATCCATTTCTAACAAACTTAGCTTTCAGCAAGGGTGAGTCGAGAGGCACAGAGTGCACTTGGCTTTGTCTAGCGTGGACCACAGGGCAAATAACAGGACCTTGTAACGAAGCCATCTTGAATCTTTGAATGCATCAGGAAAAAAAAAAGTATTAAGTAATAGGAACCATATGAGGTTAACTTGTGTAAACATAACACAAGTTACAGATGAACCAAATTTAAATTTACAGGTCATACAAACAAATGATAACTGAAAATGCAGTACTATAGTATAAAGCATTCATAGACCGACCGGGATTATTTTCAGATATTATCGTCCTTTAGTCCAAAAATACCACCTATTTCCGGTTTCAAATTTTTTAACTAATTATAAGATTTCTCTTTTTTTACTCATCGTTCTCTTCAAGAAATGGCTAGGTATCAAATAATAGTCCAAAACATCTATGTGAAAATAGTCACTTTTATGCCAGACAGTCGGAAGATTCGATCCTGAAGGTATGCGCAGCGTGAGCACCGAGGGTTTCTCACCGTTGGATCACACGCATACACACACACACACACACACACCCACACGGGTGTGTGTTAATCCAATGGTGAGAGAAATCTACCCCCAACAGTCTTAATCACTCGCCTTATATTCGAATTCCAGAAAAGCCTTCGACTTTAGTTATCAAAATCGAAGCTAATAACACCAATCAAATAATCAGCCTGACATATCAATAATCAATAAACATTATAAACAAAAGAATTGCAAATCACCACACCACTCAGTACACACCAATCAACCTTCAGATCAACAAAAAAAACTCCAAGGAATAGAAGCAAGACTCAAGAACCTCGTATTACGTATCTCCAGACAAACAACCCCCGTAACATACTTACAGATCAAAAAAAAAATCATGAGAGATCACAAATCACAGCAAGAAATACTAAAATAGTACTTTATTCCTGTACGGTAATGAAACTTACAACCACACCTGAACTGATGAAGCCCACTGATCTTCCTTAAAAAGCTCGAACAAGCAGGACAGGAAAAAAAAAACAAGCCCACCAACAGCAGCTCCAAAACAAGAATTCGCCAATTACAGAGTATAACTATTTGTTTTTTTTTTTCCTTTTTTTTTTAATTTCTCTTTGAAGTGATTCTAATAAGAGGATCAAAATCAAGAAAACAACGATCGGGAGGCGAATAAGAGAAGAAAAAAGGCAGAGGATTACATGAATAAAAGGGGATGATCAGTTAACCAGTCATGGTGTTTAATACCGACAAGAAGATAGTGGATAGAGGAAAAAAGGAATGGCGTGAAAGATGAGAGCGCAAAATAAAAATGATTTTCTTTGAGAAAGAGAGAGAGAGAGTGTGTAATAAATAGTTAAAATAAAGGAAAATGCTACGGACCAGTTACAGAATTATTTTATCGAGGTTTGTAACCTTAGATCATTATGTAATTGTCGGGATAGTTGATACAAATGCCGACAGAATGATTCTATAATGGGACTGTAGCATCTCCATAAATTATAGTGCTCGGGTGAGTGAAATCGAGATTTTTTTTTTTTTGGTTTTTTTTTTTTTGAATGATAAAGAATTAAAAACAAAAGCACATAATTACAACTAGAGAACAACTATGCCGTACAATGTAATCATATAAAGTTTTCAGGTTCATTTTTTAAATGATGTGGTTATTTAATTTTTTTTCAAAAGTTGATTGTGTGTTTGTATATATATGAAAAATCTCAATCCCTATTTTATTCATGCTCAAAAATTTAACTCAACTTTAACATAATCTCACTCGCATCAATACTATTAAATAATATTAATTAAACATTCTTACACATCATATCAATTTTAATTTAATACTAATATAGTCACATAATTCTAACTAATTATTACTTCATATTTTTACATCAAATCAATTTAATTATTTTATTTTAAATATAATTTTAATATAAAATCAAAATTACCACCAACAACTATCATACCACTTTTTTTCAATATTAATTCTAGTTTGAAAAAAAAGAATAATAATAATAACTTATTTTGAGCGGAAATTTTTATATACAAATTCCGTGTGATTTTGAATGAAGCTTACGCAAACGCATAAGAAAATTTAAAAATTGAGTCTAGTTGTGTAATTCGGTGTGTTTGGATTAAGTTAATTTTAATGAAAGAAAACTTCAGGCAGTTAGATTATTTTTTTATGCGAAAAAAATTTAATTCGATTTCGATTCTATTTTTTCATAAGAGTGTAAAGGAACAAAGCCTAGACTATAGAAAATTATATTAAAAAGAATCATATTTTTCGAACTTTGTCAAGCCGAGTAGGGCCGAACTCGACCTTAAAAAACGAAGCTCACGACTAACTCATTTCGTTAAACAACTCTAATTTTCGTATATTTCAATTTGAAGAATTCACTTTTTATTAGGTTACGTGAGATTATAGACCAAACTGGTTAATACTTAATACAAATGATATAATCCTTTCGTAAGAAAGTGGGAAGGCATTTGTATCCTTTTTTAGAAATAAATAATATGCGCCCCAAATTTTGTGAATCCATGGTTTTGGATAAAATTCAATCCAGTGGGGACAGTATTGAAACTAGAATGGACTGGCTATAGTCAAAATATCTTCTCCAGATATTTTTTATAATCAATCTTTTTATTATTATTATTATTATTATTATTATTATTATTATTATTATTATTATTATTATTATTATTATTATTATTATTTTCAATAAACATCCGTAAATATTAGAATTAATTATTTATTTAAAA
>CACSLK010021934.1:510424-524658 GCA_902706635.1 Striga hermonthica | reverse complement strand
GGCCGGACGCCACTTAGGCCGTCCGGTTCCGGCGGCCGGACAGGCAGAAAAAAAAAATAAAAATACCTCTGAATCCGACGACATTTTGGGCGGAAGAAAAAAATGCGGAGGGCAAAATCGTCCAAGGGGGCGGTAATTAGTAATGCCCAACTTTTTTGGACAAATCAAGGGCTAATGTGCACTTTATGTGCAACTCGTGCTTTTACGAAAGTTTTAATAATAAAATGTTTGTGTCGAATGGTAAAAAACAAGAATCCAATAGACGAAAAGGAATAAAAAAATTCCTTAGAATAACTTCCCAAAGTATAACGTGAAGAATGGATCACTTGCGGCCTGTTAAATTACACAAGCTTAGCTCGGCTCGAGTTCGAGATCTTGACGAGAAGAGCTTGAGCTCATTTAAAGCTCGTTTAGTTAACGAGTTTGGCTCAATAAGGCTCGAAGAGAGAATTTTTATATAATTTTTCACAGTTCGGCTCGTTACGGCTCGAGCTCAATTTTTGGCTCGTTAATTAAACGAGCAGAGCTCGGCTCGGCTCGTTTACAACTCTACAGTTGCGGGGCATTATTTTCCATTTAACTACGAATATTGTTACAACCATATAGTAACAGTTCTTTCTCAAAGAAATGACAAGTGTCCATACAAGTCCAATTACATTTCAACTCCAGTAACTGAGTAAGCTCAACAGTTACAATTAGCAACTCCAGCATCAACTAATACACATGACGATTTTTATAACTAAAAAATACAAACGAATGAACACCACAGGGCATCAGAAATACTACCCTGAATTCTTCATTCCCCAAGTTTTTCAACATCATTGAATTGATGAATTGGGGTTAATATCACATGGAAAAACGCAAATTTCAAGAACGGCCAAAAGAACTTAACTTGCCTCGACCCTTTTAGCAGCCCTCAATGGTGTGAACTTAACTTCCCCTGTCCCTTCTAACTCTGTTCACTATCACTCGCTTAGTTTGCAGTTGCGTATGTACGGGTGGTCGTATTTTATGTACTTTGTCCAATATGGCTTGTACTTGTTCATTGCCAGCTCAAGCCAGGGCTTCATGTTCCCATTGTAGTGTATAACTGCTGCATTATCGATTTCTGAATGGTCGACACTTGGGTTGTAACCCAGACCAAGCACGTGCCATGACTTCTCGAGTGGATGTGTGAGCCCGTAAAAGGTTATTAGACCAGGAGGTAGTGTTCCTAGTTTCCAGAGCACCCTATCTTCATTCTAATACCAACAACAAATGGAAACAAACGAATAAGGATTAAATACTTTTGCCTTTCTTCTTATTAATGATAAGGAAGTATTTCAATAAGGAGATTATCGTATGAGCCAACTACTTCATTATCACATGAGTTTGTATTGAGAGAATGTGCGCCTGATATATAGAATTTGAAATAAGCAAATCACTTTTCCTGTATTTTCCCCATTACAATAATGTTCACTAATTTGGCAAACTCACCCATCACGTACCCGAATCAATAAAATAAATGAATAAGCATATACGTGTATATAATGGTGAAGAAAGAGAGTCCACATAAATAGGATTCCAATATTTCATGAATCTCTCTATATAAATAAAGAAACATACCATGTTTTGCCATTTGTGGTATATGCCAGTTATATCCCTCTTTTTCCACTCCTTGAGATCAAACATGTTCATCCCGTATGCCCATCCACAAGCATTCGGGTCGAAGTTTTTAGCAATGTGAGGATTTGAGAAGTTCAGATATTTATCAAACCGGTGAAAGCTCTCACCACAGGTTTCAACTGCACCATTAACTTTCCCATTGAGATCGACTGACCACAGCCCGGTCAGATCTTTCTGAACAACGATGTCGTCATCTAAGAAAAGAATCTTATCCAGTTTCGGATAAACCTGAGGGAGATAAAACCTCAGATGGTTGAGCATTGAAAGATACTTTGGGTTCCTGTACTTGAGGTTTGATGAGCCGGCGGAAAGTGTTGTTGGATGAGCCGACTTAAAATAGTATTCTTTCATGGCAGCGGACTCCAGCTGGCGTAGAACTGGACAGTAGGTTGAGTTGAGCCACTTGAACTCATCAACATTCTCAACATGGATTGTGGCTTTACCAGGAGGGTTCAAAAGAAACCACATATTCATTGCGCCAAAGTTCAACTTATCGGTAACAAGATGGAAAACATGTTTCTCAGGTTCCTGCAAGTCATAAAACACAGTATCACATGAGAAATCACTAAAATTGCATAAGAGGCTAAGGTGACACACATGCCTCTTGCAATAAAACCATATTTATTTGCAAACAATCAATTAAATGGTGTGTAATCGTGAGAATGCACACAGCCGCACACACATATATGTTTGAAAGAGATCCTGGTTCCACAATTTAAAGATCACTTGACATATACAAGTACTGATTATCATGTGTGATCATGCATACTAACTACACCGTTAGGAGTAAAATATTGGAATATAAGGCTGTAGCATATACTTATGGCTGTCTATGTTCCTCTGGTGCTTGTATACACGCACTTGAATATTGAGTAATTCCTCAGATGATCAAACATCAGACTATTTAATTATTCACACCACATGGGCAAGTAATCACAAACCAAAAGCATGGATCCATACCATCTCAAAAAGAACTTCACTTGGAAACGCATCACGCAAATTGAAAATCCAAACAAAAAAAAAAAAAAAGATTTCAAATCATTACAGATTTGCTTAATAAATTCCACCTCACTAACTCAATCATCGCAGGAAAGAAAAAAACTAAAATGCAGAACCTGATTGTACAACAATGAAAGCAAATGGAAAGAATTCCACACCTTGGCATTCATAATGGTTGAGTTGACCACTACTGAAGCAGCAAGAACGTTGTCAGAAAAGAGGGCATAGTGGTAAAGGTTTGGATTTTCCAGATTCTCGCTCTGAGGAAACTTTCTTTTCTCGAGTGGAAGGAGGTAATAGTCTATTGTTAAGCGCATTGCTAAACAGTGGAGCCCATTTGGGATTGTCTTTGCAGCTAGTTGGCTAAGGAATGTGCTCTGCTTTTTCAGACTCCTAACTTGCTCATCTGCAGATTGCAGCATGGCTCTTAGCTTACCGGTGACCAGGTTGCAGTCGTATAATTGCTCTTTTGCTTTAGACAGCACTTGGCCCATCGATTTAATTTTTTCATGTGCGCTGTCATTGAGTATATTCAAAATGTAAGCAATCCATTTCATGACAGTATTGAATCTGATCAAAATGGATAGTGTTATATATCATTACCTCTGATGTAAATCGGAATCAGCAGTTGCCTCCCCTAAAGACCGCTGGCTTTCTTTAAGCCGGTTCTGCAATTCATTGGCCAAATCAAGCTTGCTTTTCATCCTTGCAAGACTTATATACACCCTTGCCATAATCACTTGATCTCGTATCAGGCGGACATTTGAATCAGAGTTTTCATTCTCATTTTCTTTCCTCCAGATGCTATACTTTCCCAAAACTGCCGAGTCAACTGATTTAGAACGTTCAATAGCTGCATTTTCAAGTTTTACTATCACTTCATCATCTTGCTTTACCAAATCAGCAGCACGCTTTTCACGTCTGTGTTCTCTCAATTGCTGCGGAATGACCAAATATATAATGGTATAGCTTCTTTATATCCAATAAATTTTGGAGCATGGCAGAATACTGGTGAAAGTAAAATCTCAGGAGACAGCAAGATCTCAATAAAGAGAAAAGAAGAAAAGTATCCACATTGCAAAAATTATGTCAGTGAGACATGCACAGATAAATTCTGGTACTTACCCTTCTGACCAGCTTAGCTGGTGTCTCAAAAAATACAGAATGATCCTCTGCGTATAATGAATACGCGTGTCAAATTTATATTTCAAATGTAATAAAGCCAGCATAATACCAGCATAATACTAAAAAGATATTACCATTGGAATTGTGGTCCTCTTTGACTCTAGATGCTTCTTGCTTCTTTTTTGAAGGTGCTCCAGTGGCCTTAAATAAATAAAATAAAGCTTAGAAAACATCAAATGATAAAACGGTTTGTACCTAATAAATACTAACACTAGGTACGTCCTCATTGTCATGCGCACCTCAGAATAAGTGACGTTATTAGATACAGATTCATGCCCAACAATTTTCCATGATGCAGGTAAACTGTTTTTTCGGAAAAAATTGACATTTAAAGGTCCCAGATCATCTGTGCTGGCATTAATGACATCAATCACCTAAACGAATATGCAAATTAGTGAAAAGTACAACTAAGATTAAGCATATTCCTAAATATTTCACATGTGCTCGTCAAAGAACTTACCTCTTTAGAGAATAAAGATTTAAAATATCGCAATGCCAGCCTCTGTCTCCAATTTACATCCTGTATATTTAACAGTTCTTTCAAGTTATGCTACATCACCCTAAAATAATTGCCAAAATGAAATATGTATCACACAATTTTACCTGTCTGCTAGAAATAATTGATAATTCATCTTGACCTGAAGAAATATAAGTTGACACTTAAAAGTCAAGTTCAAAACACAAAAATAATATCAAAGTCAGAAGTAAGCATAACAATGCCTGCTCAAATAGCAAGTCGATGTGCGAACATAAGTTCATATATGGATCTGCTACCAGAAGAGGACAAACAATTAACCATTAAAGTGTCGTTACATTCATAAAGAGAATAACAAGGTTGAGAAACTGTTCAAGTGACTCAAACAACATGGTCTCCAACCAAACTATCCCCGATGAGCCCCATTCTCCAACCCCCTACAGTTGATTGCCGCTAATGTCCTAGTGAATGCTCTGAACGTCCACCAATTGTCCCGGGAAAATGACCAGTAGATTCTCTAAACCTGGTCTTCCACAATGTGGCCCAACTTACTAACAAAGCTCACCTCCTATGTGGACCATGTCTGCATATAACACCTTTTCCACTTTGCCCAATGAGATCATTTCCTAATCAAAACTCACCTTTTGTGAAGCAGCATACCTCCTAACTAACAGGAAAGTGTAAACACGATCTACAATATAAGAGGAACATTGATTCAAAAGTCCGTATTAAAGGGATCACCTAGGTTTTCACGGAAGGAAGCTAACTCAAGACGGAGACCCAAGTACAAGATAACTGACTAAAGAGAACTTTGCCAAGTACACATAGATGAATCGACCATTTTCACTGAGGACTCAGAGGATTTTTAATAAATGAAAATAGCTAATTTGAAACTTTATTCCACCTAACCATCAGCCATCCCAAACCTCCAAAAACCAACCTCAATTTTCAGCAGAGATTATCCATAGTTAACTGCAACTGAAGCAAATATGGATTTCAATGCAACGTATTAATGCTTCAAAGCTTGAACAACCAAGTCAGCTAGAGGTTCCATCGGCTTAGTATTATTAACTTTCGAACTTTGAAAAACCAATTTTTCACTTTGATGACCAATAAGAAAACAGCACGTGGAGTATGTCACATGAGCATTTAGTCGCTGACATTATCCCTTTCTTCCAATAAACTCCATTCAAGATGACAAAGAAGCATCCATTGACGAAAGCGCCTTTCTTGAGTTTCACAATCACCTCGCACATCCCTTTCTTGAGATTCATAATCACCTCGCATCATCTACTCATTATAAATGACTCTCAGACTGAAATTTCCAGGAGTTGTACTAAATCTATTATAATAACAGTACAAAGGAAGCTCCAAATTTCAATAAATTCCTACATTCAACGCTCAAACCCCACAAACTCCGTGTTCGTAATCACATAATTCTTCATATGTCACCATCCATCAATTCGGATTAAACCCATATTGCAGCACAAAAGAAAAAACACACAAAACTACAAAATTCCACAATTCCAAATTAACAAAAAAAAAAAAAAACACTGACCGGAGGATGCAGGAGGAGAGGGGCCGCGGCCGAAGAACAAAAAGGAGAACCCGATGAACGAGAGCACGAAGACGATGACGGCAATATGGAAGCGAGATCCATAACCTTTGCTCCTGTTGATGCCGGAGCCAGATGATAATAATCCTCTCTTAATGGCCATATCCTGTCATAGAGCTTTGAAAAAAACCGCGAGTGTAGGCCCTGTGATTGTGCATTGATATCATATACAAGGATGATTTTACAGTTGGGGAGAGAGAAATTTGAAGGAGATGATGGATTACCAGTCACTCACACCATGATTTAGAGATTGATTCCGCGAATCTGAAATTATGCACCGACACGCGCATACGAGCGTGAAATGCTCGGACCAAGAGAGATTTGTATCATCACGTGGTGTGTTACGGAACCATTCGGTCGTGTTTTAATCCTGACGGAATGATTCCGTAATGAGACTGTAGCATCTCCCTTATTTAATAAGAAAATAAGATGCATAATTGTTTTTTAAAATATACGCATTAATTGCTTGGATGAGATGGCTTGGGTCTCTTCCAGCTTAACCGGTGGTCTCGTGTTCGAGCCCTGGGAATGCAGCAGTGTTAAAACTCTTGAGGGAGAGCTTTGTCGCCCTTGTGGTCCTACCCGGCTCGATTTCGGATTAGTCGGTTCCCCTGTGGATCCAGAAACCGGAAGATCCCTGTACAAATGGTCCTACTCGGCTCGATTTCGAATTAGTCGGTTCCCCTGTGGATCCGGAAACCGGAAGATCCCTGTACAAAAAAAAAAAAAATTCTTTATTTGAATATTTTTTATTGATATTCATTATAATAAATTATAATTTGATTTTCCGTGATTCATGTTGATAATATTTTGGTCAACATAACATGAAAACATATTTTAAGTCTTAACAATATTATTAACTTTTTTTTTACAAATGTTGACTTTTATCCTAAAATATTTATAAGCAATTGTAACATGTTATATAATTTTATCTTTTTAACTAATTAGCGAAATCAAGTTGATGAATTGATATTTTCCGATAATATCCATTAACCTTCATTTAATTATATAAAAACAAATATTTTAATAATTTACCATCTAAGAGATAATGATAACATCGTTAAATAATTTTACTAATGGCTAGATAAGAATTAATATATATTAACTATTTTTCACCATTGCAACATGTGATTTATTTGCATATTATTGTCAACCACGAAGAAATTTTTTTCCTCTTTTATTTTAAATTGTTCTCATAATGAATTTATTGTAAAATTTGGCAATTGCTAACTCATATTTTTAATTCTTATGAGAAAAATAAATTCTAAAAAAATATGTGTGTATATTTGGTAAACATATATACACAAAAATTTATATTAAATTTTATTAAATAACGAATAAGAAGAATACTACTTCTATAACTTTTATAAATAATAATAATATCATTGTAGGATAACAAATATTATAATAAAATAATAATTGAGTATTATATGGTGAACAAGAATAAGTATAATTTTTATTTTTTCTCTTATATCGAAAAAAAATATATTCTAAAATCAAATTTATATTAATATAACGTGTTACTTGAATAATATATTAATTAAAATTATAAAGTTATGGATAAAATAAACATCATTGATTAAAAGAAGTGGAAAATTGATGATCCAACTCTATCGTTTTTTGTGCGTAAACGTACCTATAGAAATGACTCATTTAATACATGTGTCTCATGTATCGCACGAGCTATGCACTAGTACAACTTAATAGAGCGATTTGGAAAAAAAGTGTTACTATTCTCCGCCCCCTATTATTGTACCCGTGCTCCCTAGAATCATTTTAGTCTATGTCATTTAAAAAAAAAAAAAAAAAAAAAACTCAAAAAATAGTAAATTTATCTTAAACCAGGCGATTTCCAGCGAGAATGTCGTCCGAAAAATGCTTGTTGGCCGGTCATATTTCCAAAATGCATAAAGCGCCGACATATCATAGGCCGAGTCATATTTCCAAAATGCGAGGCATTGGCCAATAATTAATAACTGTCAAACAATTAATAACGAGTACAACAGCCGTGTAGAGTATAGTTGCACATTCATAATTATACATGTATATTTTAATTTGAAAAAAAAAAGAGGTTGCTTTTATTCAAATTGTATAAACTTTTTAAACAAGTTACATTATTATTTGTATTTAAAATGAGATTTTTCACTTGCACGATTTGTCTGTCTTATATTATAATTAATTTATCTAACCAGTATCATTTAATGAATTTAGAAATACTTGTTTTTTTAATTGATATATAATTTTGTTACTTTCCTATTAGCAGCATTATGTACTTTACTGTTACAATAAAAATCAGCAAAATATTTATTTATTTTACATATGCAATATGTATGTCAAATTAAGAGGCTCAGGAAATTTGCATCTACATATAGGAAAGGATTTAAAATTTGCATTTAACTAAACACGTTGATTAATTAAAGACATTCAAGAGTTGAGCTGGCGAATCCTTCAACCTCACACATCTGAGTGAATTGAAAATTTTCAAACCACAGAGACTCCAAAGTCATCCAAACAGAACAGCTATCTCACAATTTGCTCATTAATAAAGTAGTTGGCCAGAATACACGACATCATCCGGGCAAAAGTAACGCGACAAATCATTCACATACACGAGCAATTTTCGGTCATAGTAAAAAGGAAAAAAGACATTGGTTAAACTCACTAAGTGAATGCTCGTGAATCATACCAAGGGACTCCAACAAGGACTATTGGTTTAGGATTGCCACATCCAAGTAATCACCTATCTGCGTATTCGAGAAACAAGTTCAGATATATATTGGATCAATAATAGTTAATAACCAAAGTACCCCAACGTTTTATCCTAATTAGCATCCCAAATAGAAGAAAAGGGATCGGTTATCTTTCATAATAAAAAATTACTCGAGATTTGTTTACTCAAGATAAATACAAAAGCTTCATAGAGGATAAATACAAAATGTTTTACCAAACAATGTTGTTTGTAACTAGAATGAACCAACAGGGGTAGTTTTCTAATATGCTAAAAATTTATGCCGCCTGGCTAAGACAAGCAAAGGATGTACAAAGTTACCTGAAAACTAAGATCACCCAAGGCTTTGTTTCCACTATCAGGTCGCCGCGCGTTAGGGTAAGAAAATGTTCTCCCCACCTTTGAGAGAGAAATGGAAAATAGTAAGAAGTATCATTCATTTTGCTGTTGCAATAACTTCAGATAAAATCTGACTATTGGTATTTTCATTCATAAATATATAGAATGCTTTATGTGTATATGCCCAAGACTTCTCACTGCCACTCTAATTTCAAGAAATGCTACCCGACAGAAAATAAATTGCCATCTAGAAAACAAGGAAGGATACAGAAATCTATAATTATATGCATATGCGCAATTGCACAAGTGCCAGTGGCTAATAGAACTGACCTCCCTAACCACAAACCGACCACGTTTATCGGGATAAACAAAACCAAAAGACAGAACAGCATCTCTTCTTCTTGCTTCTGGAGCTACTTCTTTAACCTGACAAAAAGAAGCATAACATCACTATGATCAGAAAACGGAGAAATAAAGATGGTTGAGGATGGGTGGCATCCACTGTGTTGCTTTCCCTTACTTTTTATTACCACTCAGTAATTTAATACTGAGGGCTACTCAAACGCAAGTTTCACCCTTAAATTTTATCAAACGAGCAGGCACGACAGGTATGAAACTAGAATGTTTCAACTGGATGCATTATACAGTTTTTCATTTTGGGTTCAGTCTTTTACTCAGCAAAAAAGCTTACAGCATAGATACATAGATACCAGTAGTTGAAGAACACAATACAGTTTTCGCTTTATAATTATTCAAAACTGAAATTTGAGCCCTACAACAACAACAACAACATAGCCTGTTTGTCCCAAGCAAGTTGGGGTAGGCTAGAGATGAAACCCAAGAGAACCAATGGTAAGAGAAACACAAAAAGAGCTCAAAACAAAAGGAAGAGATTGGAGCGAAAGAGAAAGGAGCAAAAGTCACGGTTCTTGAATAAAAGACAAAAAGATAATTGGAGCAAGTTCTTGTACCAGATCAGTTAATTCACGTAAAGTAGCATCCATCCAGGTGTAAATTTGGACCTCATCTTTCGGTTCCTTGCCCCTCACCGCGAAATCATCATCAGTATGATGACCTCCCACCTGTGAAAATGAATTTGAAGAAATTCAAAGCATATGCCAAAAAAAAAAAAAAAAAAAAAAAATAAAAAAAAAAAAAAAAAAAAAAAAATAAAAAAAAAAAAAAAAAAAAAAAAAAAAAAAAATGTATCATCAACACAACATAATCATGTCTTAAAAAATAGAATACATACCTTGGTGAAAACACGAAGCAACAACGGGCAAGTCTGCAATAACCAACCGGTGTCAACAGAAAAGCATTATACAGTAAAGTGCAATCCAGGAGTGATACATTGATTTCAAGAAGTGTGGGGAAAATGAATACGGGAAGAAGAGAAAGATGAAAGAGTTCCATTAAATCTTCACAAGAACCATATTTAAAACACTTAGAACCTACCAAATATATCTATAGAATATTACAAAAGTTAGTTTCTGAACAAAATATTGTGATGGACAGGTCAACCATTTCAACATATATGCTGCTTATGAGACCATTAGTATTGAGACAATGCTATTTTAACATAAATATGTGACATAAACTGTCAGAAATGACGCGGACATATTACTTGTTGATTAATGTGACATGTGAAATAATGAAATCGTGCCACATGTGTATTATATCAATGTGTAAGTCGGCTTTTATGTTAGTGTAGCATGACCCATAATATTGAAAATTCTTTCCTCTCTTGATTTCTTGAACTAGTAGCGCGAAACATTAAAAAGAGACAAGATCCTTTTTCTTTTGTCCAAGACTTTTTTTTTTTTAAAAAAAAGGTCATTCCAAACCGATCGATTATCCACTACATACACCAACATGAAAGATCGATTATTGGTATGCTAGTCATTTAACCATAAAAATGATTTCTACTTTCCATTAACTATACTGGTTTACAACGTGACTGATATAATTTGAGAGATAGATTAACAACTTCCTTTGAATTCTACGCATATTACTCGAAAATTTACTTTGTGAGCTCCTGAAAGTTTATTTTCCAACTAGCAGCAAGCCTGCAACACTAAATGGACTCCACAGGAGCATTTAGGACTCACAACAATGAAATTCCTCAACTTTAGAGAGTTTTCAATAGCTAATCAAGCAATTCCAATTATCTTTTTCAAAACGCCCAAAACATAACATTCAATTTTATTTTATTTTTTCTGAAAGAAAGTTAACATTTTGGATGCATTTTCTGATATCTAAGGTACATTACATTAATTTCCACAAACCCTAAAACCTAAACCTACTCGAAAAAAAAATTGCATCTTTTACAAAAATGCAATGCTGACAGTTGATCAGTTTTTGTTTTATAAACGTTCATCTGGGAACTATATAAAGACGCATAAAAGAATAGAAGCACATTAGAATGGTATCAGAATAAACATATACATGGCGAGTGAGAAAGAGAGAGAGTGAGAAACAAAAGAGACCTTCTCACGGTCGACAGGCTCAATGCGAGAAGGCGGCGGACCCCTTCCCGCCGGCGGCGGCGGCGGCGGAGGACCCCTTCTTCTCTGCACGTCTGCCATCTCACTCTTGCGTTACGTGCTATACTTTCTGGTCACAGTATGTCTTGCGAAGCCAATTTGAGCGAGACTTGCATTCTCGTGAAGCTGGGCAATATCTTTAGTTGGGCCTCACAAAATCTGCTCATTTCACATACAGGCTCAAGTAATATTTCATCCCAGGCCCAAATTATGAAGTACTCAAACGTGGATAAAATGTTTGATATTGCGCGGAAAAAACAAATAAATAAAAAGATTTAAAAAACATCTTTTTTTTTTTTGTTTGGTTATCACGACACGACGAGAGTGAGACACTCCCGCGATATCATGAGTTAGCCACAAGTCGCTCCAGCCGGAGGGCGATAAAACCGGTGCAAGCCACCCACTCCATTAGCTATCAAAGACGCCATAAAGTCGGTCACGAAGTTTGACTCGCGATGCCCATGAACAATCTCTAACTCTCAAGGTCGCCCCATCAACTAGTTTTAATTTTTTAATTCCATTTAGACTTCATATTAGTACAGAATAATTCTTTTAGTAAAAAATAAATATAAAAATACGCTAATCTTATTTTGATAATAATTTTTTAAGTAAATTAATTGATGGAATAAATTTTGTGTATTAATCACTCCAAATGTACTTTCATTTCTCAACCTCTCAATCCCTCTCGCCATTCTTTGTACTAGAGCATCGAGGACATGTCCGCCACAAACTCCCAATCCCTATCGCCTCTTTTTATGTATTAACGCAGCGAGGACATGCTGGCCATGATGGTGGTCGGCGAGCGGAGAATTGGCGATGCCAAAGAGGATTAGAGATCGACAGACAAATGGGGTATGTGAGGTGGAAAGATAAACAAATTGTCATTGTAGAGAGCAAAAAATTGAAGAATTGGGGTAATTAGGACAAGCGATTGCGATCGAGAAGATTGAGAATGGTTCTGAGGCAGTGAAAACAGTAATTGGCGGGTTACAATATTAAATAATAATTATAAATAAGTGTCGAGTTCGAGTCACCTAATGAAAGAAGTGAAATCATCATTGAGCAAGAAAAAATATTTTAAATTAAAGATGAGGGTTAACTTTCACTTTTGTATGAAAGATGTTTTCTAAACTTTTTTTAGAAAACATGTATAAAAATATTTAAGTTTAACATACATATATATACATGTATCTTCCATATCCTTAATCATTGTCCAAATAAATGTTTAAATATCTAAACAAATGTTTAAGATATCTAAACTACTATATAAGTTAATAGTATTTGAAAAAATATTAGTAATTAGATAGGTGAAAATTTTTTTTTATAAAAAAATACATAAAAGATTTATGTTGCTAATGAGAGTGTGTTACCTTTTTTATTTTTTTATTTAAAAAAACCTACAGTAGTTTTTTTAAAAATCTGTTACAAAATGGATGAGATTTTTTAAACTTACTGAGATTTATGTGGTGGGATTCTTACAATGAGATTTTTTATGCGGGATTTTGTAAGATGAGATTTTTTTCTATGATTGTATTTTTTAATTTATAAAACTTATCAACTTATTGAACAATTTCCACAACATGAACTTCATTTTGTAATTGGACAAATTTCACATTTTTAGGGATGAATTTAATGATTCGATTTTATGTTAAATAAAATGTAACAAATTCCACATTTAAAGGGCAATATTCAATGATGCCCTTTTTAAGTTAAAAAAAATTGTCATAAATGACGTGGAACGAGTACGGTGCCATATAGAAAGCTCGCAGGCGTGCGATTTCTGTGCAGGCCGGGAGTCGCTACTGCATGTCATAAGAGACTGTCCAGCTGCCAGGAATGTGTGGAAAATCCTTTTACCGCATGCAGCAAATTCTGATTTCTTTGGACAACCACTGAAGAACTGGCTGCACTCGAATATTATGTGTTCTCGCTTGGGGGCTTTCGAGAGGTGGAACAGTGTTTTCTCCGTCGCGGTTTGGAGATTGTGGATGGGGCGCAATGAACGGATCTTCCAGCTTAAGCCAAGTAGCAGTGTGGCCCGACATCGAGAAATTATCAGTATAGTGAATAATTATGTGCGAGCCGCGACGGATTTTAAAAAGGTTGGGGTAGCATCCTATGTCACACGATTGATCCGGTGGTCTCCCTCGGATTCGGGTTGGATAAAGGTAAATTCTGATGGTGCTTTTGACAATCGAACGGGGATGAGCAGTGCGGGAGGTCTGGTCCGCAATGAGGGGGGACGTTGGCTCGGGGGTTTTATTTTCAATATTGGTTTGTGTACCATTACAGGAGCCGATCTATGGGGACTTTTTCAGGGGCTTTTGTTGGCGTGGGAGTTAGGGTATCGTAAAGTGGTTGTAGAAATTGATAGCCAATGCGTGCTCAAAATGATATCCCTGTCCGATTGATGTTTTGGTGTCCATGACTCGATGGTTAAGGCCATCCGCGCGTTGTCCCACCGGGCCCGGGAGATTAGAGTCCAACATGTTCATCGAGAAGCGAATTTTGCTGTTGATCACATGTAGAGCTTAGCGGCTTCATATTCGCTGGACTACATCGAGTTATGTCCATGCCTACGGGACTCAGGACTTGGTTAGAGCATGATAACCTAGGGGTGTCTTATCCCCGGCAGACTCTGTCTTAGGCCTGTGGCCTCCTTTATTGTACCAAAAAAAAAAAAAA
>CACSLK010021934.1:499614-510410 GCA_902706635.1 Striga hermonthica | reverse complement strand
AAAAAAAAAAAAGATATGAGAGTTTGACTAAGTTTGGCATGTAATAAAATATTATTATTATTATATATATATATAAATATAAGTTAACAATATATGCCAATAATCAAGCAAATTATAATAAATGTACCGTGTTATAATAGAGGATAATTAAGAAGCGAATAGTTACATAGCTATAACTAATTGCATATTGTTATAAAACTAGAAAGAAAAGAGAGAGAATAGAGAAAATATTTCTCTTAGGTGTGTTTTTCATTATAACTGAAGCTCCTATTTATAGGAAACTTCTGATGGCACAACCGTAATAATACAATTATATCGGGGACAAAATAGTCATTCACATACATAAAATTAATGGTGGTGGACCATATATATTTATAACACTCCCCCTTGAATGACTATTTTTTAAACATATTTGAATCATTAGTTAAACAAAACCCAATCTGCACATCTTCAAGCATATCTTGTGGCCATCAGGTACCATTGCTTCAGCATGTCAGGAAAACCCGGTGGGACAAAACCTGATCATCTTGAAATCATAACATTGCTTCCTCAGGAAAACCCCGTGGGACAAAACCTGAGTATTGTGGAAGCACAACATTGCTCCCCCTCAAATTGATCATCATTAGTGGAGTATCCATGTGCTGCCTCGTTAAAACCTTGTCAAGAAAACCCAGTGGGAAAAAAACTTGATCGAAGGAAAAAGAGTACAGCTACTCCAGTATCATCATGAGGAATCATATCAATAATCCAGTAGTCCTCATCATACCATGAATATGCCTCGTTAAAACCTTATTAGGAAAAACCCAGTGGGACAAAATCCTAATGAAGGAAAAAGAGTACACTATTCATGTGAATACGCCATCCCTGTTGCCTCATTAAAAACCTTGCTAGGAAAACCCAATAGGACAAAACCTCAGCCAAGGGAAAAAGAGTACAACGCGTATTCCATATATTCATCATAATAACATTTCCATAATTTTTATGAATATCATATAGATTCATTCAGATTTTCCGATACTGGTGGTATTTATGATAATATGTCATATCATGCTTTTGTGCAACTATCAACCGATTTCAATGGTCTTACTGCCAATAGTTCCCAATATTCTCATTTCATCTGATTTCATTCTCATCAATATCATTTCTATAGCGCTACTTATTTACTTGTGTCGACACATATTCATTTCCATTATTCCCCGTAATATATTCAGATATATCTCATTATCAGTTGAATTCATCAATAGTATATATGCCTCCTCTCATCACTTATTTGGGGAATTTCAATTTGCACAATACCAACGCTTTCAACGTATCTTTCCACTATCATATCATTTCATATATTTCACCACCATCAGTATCATTCAGTTTATGATTTGCACACTTTTAGTGTGATGCATATATAATTTCCAAAATTTCAATAATTGATTCTCCCCCTCATCTTAACAAATCTCTGATCTGTATTTTCAGTTTTGAGTTTCTTGAGAAGAGTTCATATAATCTCCATTTTGTTCTCGATTTCTACATATAATAGGAGGACTTTGAACTCATATCACTTGTAATGTGCACATTTTTCTTTCATGAGTTCATCATATGAGTTGATTATATTACTAGCTTCATCACTTTCATATGACACTTATTTTCATTCTTTCACAGCCATCTTGTGTCATTCTTTGATCAAACCATCTCGTAACTTCAGGTTACGTGTCATATACATAATCAAATCATCTCGTAACTTCAGGTTACTGATCACACACATGTGGCTATCTAGTGGATCCATAATATCTAGTAGCACACATGGAGGGGTAGTGGGCCCATATATATATCGTACCCCTTTCATACTCAGTTTGATCAAATATCGATTCACAAATATTTAGCTAGTAATAATTTAACCAATCGAGAACAAAACATCTCATAATCAGTTAATCATGCAAACCATCATAATTTATATCAGTAAACATCACAATTATTCATTGTGACCCATTAAACATATCACATCATCTTTCGGCGGCAATAAATGCACTTCAAGTGCAGATTCTGACCCACAATATTTAAATTCAGAACCGTATCACATGCATATCAATCTTTTTGTCAGACAGACTCTTTGTTTTTAGAGTCGTATAGCATACGCATCATTTCTATAAATTATCATACATTCCATTTAATCTTTACGAACAAAGGTCCGAATTTACATATGGATTTGGCACTCTCAAATATCCATAAATATTATTCTTGTGTTCCAGTAAATATCATAAAAAGAATTTATCGGTCTCGAATAGAAAGATTGAGGGTGCTAATGATTAATGATATTCCAGGCGATATTCGATGGTTGATTGAAGCAAAAGTTCGATTGTCGGGAGAGTTTCTAAATTCATACAAATATATGCCAGGTATGGGTAAGAGTACTTTTGCAAAGAAACGAAGAGCAAAACGGATAGGTGGATGCTACAAATGTGCTCGATGGACTTGTGACACACGATGTAAATCTGTGGGGTTCGTGTCCAAAAATCGAGAAGATAAAATAGCATTTATAAAGGATGGATTGAGTAAGGAGTCTATGGATCAAACGATCCACCAGATTCTTGAGACACATCCTAGTGGGTATGTGCATCGTGAGCTTCTGTCTCTATGGATTCGTTTCAAAAATGAAGAGGAACGTTATAGTCTCGAAAATATTGTTTCAAAAGATCAAGTTTGTAAAACTAGTCTTTGTTAGTATGAAAATCATACTAATGAAGTTTAGTAGTGGCACTGTAATTTTCAGAGAATCTTATAGCTGCCGACAGATAAGATTTATTTAAAACCCAACACCTTATATGTCAGTTGCAATTGTCAGAAGAAAACAGTAAAATTATTTATCACTTTGTAAAACTTTCTATTTAAATAGAGAGTCATTCATCATAATCATATGCCTCACAAACTTTTGAAAAAATAAGTTTATCAATAAATAGATGGATGTTTCAGAGCCTTCGCAAGGTAATAAGTTTCTTCAGCCGATCAAAACCATATGTGTTCTTGGTGGTTCTAGACTAGTAAGTTCTTCTCAAAATGTTGATATTGTGAGTCAGTTAGTAAGGGATGTGGGAAGTCAAAAAATCAATTTACTGTATGGAGGGACTAGCATCACTTTCTTTGATAATCTTTTATTGGCTGGAAAATGTTTTGAGATAGAAGTGAAAAGTATCATACCTTTTCATAGAGCTTCAACAAGGGTCGTCAAGGATTCCATATGCATGATGCTAACTCATTCTATTCATGATTGTATGATGGATATGGCGAGCAAGAGCGATGCATTTATCATTCTTCCAGGCGGTTATGGAATGCTAATGACAATGTTCATCCTTGCTTCTTGGGCAGAATTGAAACTTCATAATAAACCCATAGGTCTATTGAATTTTAATAACTTCTTTTCTGGTTTGCTTGGATTTTTAGACCAAGGAGTATATCAAACATTTATAGCTCCTCCAACGAGAGAAGTATTCAAATCTGCAGATACGTCTGCTGAGCTTATTAAAAAGCTTCACGAATGTATCACATTTCAAGAGTCTGTGGAAACACAAGGGGTCAAGCGAAAAAGAGCTTTTGATCCTTTAGATCTCTCATTATGAACCCAGATAACAATAATGGGTGGCAGAGTTACGGAGTTTTATACTCTCGAGACGCACCCTTCTTTTATGGGTTCTATTATGTAATATTGACGTATCTTGTATTTATCGACTATGTATTGCCTCTTCTCCATATTTCCATCATATGAACTTTCTGTACTTGTTTCTCATTAATAATAATATCAATTTCACATTCCACAAGAAGTGTGTAATGTTTCATGACTACAATTATTGTCACGTGTGCTTCTTCTGGAGCACATCATTATAATATCTATATGATCTCATATTATCAATGTGATCTTGTCATTAGATATCTTCCCTAAGACTTATATATTGAGAAATCATTTTGTGTGATCACTCATAACTGGTAGCTTTTGAATCCAATTTCTCAAATTGTTCAATTTCCTAATGATAGCTTCTAGTACCACTTCATCGTTTTAATTTATCATAATGTGGTAGCTTCAAGTATCACTATACCATGATATCATCATTATGTTGTAGCTTTTGGTATCATATGGTAACTTCTGGTACCATCTCATCAATTCTCGTGACTCCACAAATTTATCAATTGTTTTTCATGATCATGCTAGTCCATATAATTTTCTTTCCCGATCAGGATTTTATTCAACTTTCACATGACCAGATACAAAGTATCATTCATTTCATTCATTGGCTATCACTTAATTAGTACTACCCATCACCAGCGGCAGAGCCGCACTGGCCGACCCATGTATATATATAGCCATTGATATCCTTTTATATGTACCACATGGTCATTCCTCATCACCGGCTATTATACACTGGCCGATTTATTTAGCCGTTCAATATTTTCTGTTGCTACTGGTTGCAACACTTGGTCATTTCACATAACTATCATAATATTTTGATTAACAATTGACTCGTTGGCTACCATTAAATATTGCTTGCCGGCGGTAGAGCCGCTCTGGCTAATTTATATAGCCACACATATATTTTTCTTCGTATGACATGGGTCAATCTATAAATATCCACATGTCCATGTAAATAATTTTGACAATATAAAAATTCAAACATTTCATAATACCAATATATATATATATAATTTAATAAATTGATATAGGTATTGAAACAAAACTCTAATTAAATAGAATATTTTGAAAGAAAATTTAATTTTGATAATCACTACTTTGTATATCTAACAAAATCCAATGACATTGTTGAAATCTTGATATTAGATTCATGTGACTAATATTTCTATACAAATGTATGCGTGTTTGAGCAATTTATTACAAAAGTCCACCAAAATAAAACATATCAAAAATTTATATGCTCATAATTTGTTTTTGGCATTTAATGTCATCTTGTAAAATAGTAAAACTTTGACATGAATGGGTTGCCATTAACCATTTGTCATTTTCTGACAAAGTTGTCACAAGGCCCACTATTCAATATTATATCACCATATAGATTGATTTCCCATGCTCTTCACATAATGAAAGATTATTTTCTCTTACATCAAATACTTTCAATTTTCATCTTCCTCTCCATTAAACATTTCCATCCATTTCTATCCACTCTCTCTGTTTCTATTTTCTTTCATTTTCCCCCTCTTTTTCTCCACACGCAGCATACATAATACACCTTATTCTCCTTCAATTTTTTTTTCTGCTTTTTCTTCTTCTCTTTTTCTACTTCTTTTTCTCTTTTAATCTATCCATTCTTGTAAGGGAAAATATATATGTAGTAGGATTGCAATTTTGCTAATGCAAAAATACTAATTACTTGGACATACCTGATGTGTGGTTTTCCAACATCTCCTCTGCCATGGATGGAAATTTATCTTACCAATGTAAGATTACAATTTTTTTTCTTTTCTTCTTATTTTTGCCATTAACATTACATAGATAAAAGTTCTCATCAAGGATAATGAGGAAATTACGATTTGTAATATTATGATTTCTGATACAGAAGATCATCTATAAAACGCAACTGTAGAGCATACTTTCATCGTATTACAAATCGAGCTCTATAGGGTAGAGACTCGTGCTGATAACGTGTTATAAAACTAGAAAGAAAAGAGAGAGAATAGAGAAAATATTTCTAGTCCACCACCATTAATTTTATGTATGTGAATGACTATTTTGTCCCCGATATAATTGTATTATTACGGTTGTGCCATCAGAAGTTTCCTATAAATAGGAGCTTAAGTTATAATGAAAAACACACCTAAGAAAAATATTTTCTCTATTCTCTCTCTTTTCTTTCTAGTTTTATAACACATATGAAATTTTATCCTCAAAAATTTGATACAATTATAATATGATACAATTACTTAACTTACTATAATATGAAAACAAATTATGATATGATATAATTATCACATTTATTATTTTAATATTATATACATACATATAATTTAATATATTTATTTATATATGACATGTACACACTTCACCAAATTCTAATTCTAATTATTTATTTCTAAATACAATAGATTAAAACCTTTTTTTGTCTACTCTTGTGTTCGGAATATCGAGTAAAATCGGAAATAATTTAATTCGGGGTGGCCAACTTTTTGAAGAGAGATTCCCAGCTCGTGATATACTGATATTGCTTTTACTTTCCACACATTAAAAAAAGTTACTAAAATAATCTCAACATTATATATAGTCAAAGAATTCAACACATTTGTACCGAAAAAATAAAATAAAAAATCAGCACATTACACTTATTTGATTCTCATTTTTCTAACATTTATTATGATGGAAAATATTCATAACTCATTAAAAGAAAATATTATTTAAATATTTGAATTTGAAATGGGATATAATTCATGCTGGACGTGTAAGTAAACAAAAAAAAAAAAAAAAAGAAGTTGTCATAAGTAAAAAGCAATTAATGAAAAAAGAGGTTTGACCAAAAATTGACTTGCCATTTTTGAAAAATGGCAAATCTTTTTTTATATATATAGATGGAAGATGAATTATATCGTGTTTAGATGTTCTTGAGATTGCGATCTTTATCGTCTGTCCCCGACTGCTCCCCCTACGCCTCATGTACCACCTCGCTCACGATCATCAGCGCCTCATAACTCCGCGGGCCGTTCGATCGTCTCTGACTGCACGACTTACCCATTCATCTATGTTACAAAGATTAGACGACGATTCAAAAGTTGGTTACCTTATGATGTTTAAATATAATTAAATTAGTAATAAAAATATAGTATATTTGCGGTTTATAACCGATTTAGTTATTGTGTTTACATTTTTCTAGTGACATATATTGTTCAGTTAAATATGATGTTTACACGTTGTTCAGTTATACTTGAACATTAAACTTTTTGTTTATGTTTACATGTTGTATATAATTATTGATGTTATATTACCCCTACAAATGTGGTTCTATGAGGTCTTTTCATATTATCATGGATCAACACCATTGTTGTAGACATTATTTGTCGGGAAAGTAAAATTAAGGTTTACATTACTTTTACATTGAGTAAATGTGGAATAATACACCGTAAATAGAATAAAATATCAAATTTAATACAATAAGGAACTCAATTAGCATTTATCGTCTTTATTGATCACCATTCATCTGACCATATATGAAATATTTTTTGGTAACATACAAATATAAAGATATGTTTGATTACATGTTAATATCTTGCTATTTTCCTTCCATAACTAACTACAAGCGTAATTTTCATACTTAATAAAAGTTTGAGACTACATAGGGGGTGATTGTTTATGGTTTGAATAGTAAAAAAACTAGAATTTTTTAATTATGGTTAAGTTTAAGAAAAAATTGTATGGTTAGTTGTTAGTGGATATATTAAAATAGTATTTAAAATAAAATAGTTAAAGTTGATTTGATGTAAAGTAGGAGAAAAATGATTGGAAGTGATAGTTAGTTAAAATTAGTTAGAATTATGTGAGTGGATGAATAGTGAATTAAAGTTGATGTGATATGTAATAATGATTTGTTGATGTTATTTAATTATATAATAATATTGGAGATAGTGGGGTTGAGTTAAAGTTGAGTTAAATTTGAATTTGAGTAAAAAAAATTACTGTAGGGATGATAAACAATCATGCCCATATGAATTTAAAGACGTTGATATGTGTACTTTAACGAAAAAATTATGGTACTGAAAAATGCTACATGTACATATTAAGTTTTGCATGTAGACAGACTAATACACGATGTGGCGTACCTAAATAACATTTTCAAATAAACCATCTACATGTGAAGTTGTATAATTTTTTATCATTTGTACATCAAATGTTTATGTACAAGTAGAAATATCCACCTTTAGAACACAATTAAGTGTCTAAGAGGCTTCAAAGGTCAAAAGGAATACATACAATCGTCTACAATAACACATCATGGGAATATGTACACTTCAATCCAACTTTGATACACATTTAAAGAGTTCATTTTTTTTTTCCAAACGAGAATTTAATGTCATAAACAATTAAAGTGATCCCATACTCTTTCTTATTATCTCTTTTTTTTTTTCCATCAATTGTATCAACCTACATATATATACAATCAAATAACTCATCATAATCATAATTCAAACTAGTATTCAACCTGTGCATTTGCATAAATGCAAATAAAATATTGTGAGTTATTTGTATGCATTTAATGATTAATTATTTTTCTTTCACCTTTTTGCTGGCTAAATGTACAATTAAAGGAGTTGAAATATCTATTTTTTAAAAAAAAAAATTGCGTTTATCTGATTGGATGTAATGTATATTTTGGTATATCTTTTTTTGTGAATTATTTGTTATTTATTTAAAAATTTCAAATACGTTTTTTATTTTAAAAATAATAATAATTTAAATTTAACCACAATTATAACATCTAATCACATTAGATGGTCAACTGTCAATAATCAAAAGTTTAATATGATTTTTGTAATTTTGAAGTGATTAGTGTTGATTATTTAATAATTAAATGAAAGATTAAATACATCAAAAGTAATGATTTTTGGAGGGAAACGAGTTAAATTGCCACATCGGTAAAATTAAATAAGTTTTATTAAATACTATTAGCTAGTATATATATAAATTTCGGGGGATTATGTTATGTGGCGGTGGCTGATTTTTCTCTGGAAGTTGCTTTTTGTCATTTAATGGGACAATCTAATTACAACATGAATGAATTGTACAGTGAAATGCAAAAGAGTTTGTAATTTGTACATACAATAGAAATATTTAAATTTAATTACTTGTTGTGTTGTATATAATATGGGAAATATTTAAATTTAATTAGTTATTGTGGATTTTACAAAATAGCTATTTTAAATTTAAGTGTGTATTTAATTGAGATTTTTAAAAAAAATTTGAAGAATTTTTAAGACTTTGAAAATTATGGTATAATTTAATTTAGAGTTCTCAAGACTTACAAAAGTCTTGAATATTCATTTGGTATTCATCCCGATGTATTTAATTATTTGAGATTAAGATTTGTTAAAAATTTCTAATTGAAATTTCTAAAGAAATAAACATATACTAAAACTCATTACAAATCTCACATCCAAACTTAAAATTTCATATGATTCCTCTAATTTAAAAATTTCAAATCTCAAATAGCCTTTAAATGTCACTCGAATTCCAAACGAATACACCTACTTGTCGTGGATTTTACAAAAGTTACTTGCTAAAGAAGTATGAATATCTAGTTGCCACTTAGAATTGGTAAATTTTACTAAATGTAGTTAGGACTATATTGTCGAAATTTTTTACTAAAATCAAAAACAACTTTAGTTACTAAAAAACAAAGTATCATAAATTAGTGAGAATAAATAGATAAAATATTGTGAGTGAATCAATTTTTTGATAATAAAAAAAATTATTTTCGAAATTCAAAAGGTACTAAAGATAATAAGTAAAAAAGAGAAATGTAACGGCTACACAGTAAATGAGATTTTGACCAATATTAACATAGCAACACATTAATACAAATCAAATATGTTTTTATAATAAAAAAAAAAGTAATGTTTTTTGACGGAGAAAGTACCACGTAAGTATAATTTAATAGGTTTTATTAAATATTTATGAGCTAGTAATTTTATATATAGAGATTTTGAATAATCAACCCATAACTCCACAACTATAATCATAGGGAACAAAGAGGACTCACAATTCAGTCCAAATATTCAGTCAAATAACTATCATTACAAATATTTGACTATGTTAAATAACCATCAGTCACAATCCTAAGAAATCAAGTAAACTTACCCTAACCACATGACTATGTTTGGTAAAACTAGCTGATAAACTAGCTGATAGCTGATAAACTAGCTTATAGCTTATCAGTATTTTTTCAGCTTATAAGCATTATAGCATATGACTTATAGTTGATAAATTAGCTTATATGATAAAAGTGTTGGACAAAATTAGCTGATAAGCTAGCTGAACTAAAAAATTCAACTAGCTCATTTGAAAAGCTACCTTAGGTAGCTTTTCAATTAAGCTCGAGCTTTTTAAAAACCCGTCCTACGCTTATTTGAATACAGAGAGCTTATAAGTTAATCAAATAAACTATAAGCTAGCTTATTGGTCTACCAAACATAGCCATAAAACAAGATAAGAAACTTAAATAACTTAACCTAAAACCCAATGCAAGATAATACACCTAAGATAAAACTACCTAACTTCACTACCCTAAACTAAACTTTTCAAAAAAAAAAAAAAAAGATTTAGTTTTGAAAGAAGAAAATGACATATCTTAGGGGGATAACAAGTCGTAGTCATCTACTACTGAGGTGGCGGAAGGATATGTCGTCCTGCATTTTGTTGAAGGAGCTGAAGGATCGACCGGATGTCGACTCTTATTTCATTAAGGTCTATCCGCATCTCCGTGACATCAGCCTGGAGTCCCTCCTGCAACTCCGCCACCTCATTCCGGAGTCCCTGCACTTCTGAGTAGAGGGCACTCATCATCTCGTGCAAATCCGAAATATCCTCCTCCATTGGTTGATCGGGCTCGATGGACGGGCCTCCCTCGAGGAGAAGGTTCATCTCCTCTTCATCACCTTCATCTCCACCTTGAACTTCAATTTGGGCTGCTCTCGCTCTCGACTCATGGGTTGCTGGGAAATTATTGCCCACCTTTTCAAGAAAGAACAATTGGTCGTGAGAATTGACCTTTAACAAGTGAATACTTTAGGTAAGAGTCGTTTTTGTTTAAAAAAAAAAAAAA
>CACSLK010021934.1:480133-499603 GCA_902706635.1 Striga hermonthica | reverse complement strand
AAAAAAAAAAAAAAGTGATATTACTCGTTTAAATAGCTGGTTTAGAATTCAAAGAAGATTGGTGTTCGGCAGGCTGATTATTGTATTGGGTAATATTCCGTAAGGAGGTGCAATCTTAAAATGTTCACTAAAATTTCCACCTCAGCTCATAGAAACACGTGAAAGTTGTATTAAAATCCTGGAATATTGGGCTCGAGTCTAAATTCCTTATAATTACAAACTTCCTCCATGGCTAGCATAACTTAAAAAAATACTATGTAAAGCATTATATAACTTAAAAAAAATACTATGTAAAGCATTATATATAAGTAATCACAAGAGAAGTTTTACGTGCCGCAATCATCTTAAGGCCACCAGTATAACACGTATCTAATCAGTTGCTTCGAGAACTTCATAACTCATAAGGCTTAGCTCTTGAGAAAATCCTCTAAAGAGAAAGGTTGATGATTTCCATTGGAAGTTGGAGAGAAAGATCAAGTAGCTTTCAAAAAACTAATGTATTACAGAAAACACTTTTTTGTGCGTATCACTCTTGCTAACTTTCATGACTAAGAGAAACTCGTCCCATAGAATGGGTCAGTATGAAAAAGCTAACTTTTAAATTAATTAACACGATAAATGGTGAAGTGTGTCAGATCAGATCGTTTTTTCCCTTATGGTATGCGTGTGTGTGCATAATCAGCATTCTTATTCTTGTTCATATAATACTACAACGTCCTCTTAACGGAATAGCAGTATAAATATGCGTAATGGATACTTGCAAAAACAATCTCCAAATAAAGCAAAATACTGAAAGCATTTATTCATATAACTCCCATTCAAAAATAATCAGAATAAGGTATGCCAGTAACCAAGTACCAAACTTCGCACCTTACTGAATTCTTGACTTAAATACTGTCCAACAACGGTTGTCTGCTGTATTAGCCTTTCCATTACCGAGTAGCTGGGAAGCTTAGTGTGTGCTGCAACATTACAAGCAAAGTAAGGATCCTAAAAATTTATTTAGATGATGCTACAAAACAGAAAGAAGGGACCGTAATAATCCCGAATGCTGCAACTTTACAAGGAAAAAAGAGATACCGAGAATTGCTCTGTTTAAACTGTCTGCAATGTGCTGTCTACGTTCTGGGCTTAAAAGATGGAACATTGGGGACTTCTCTGGTTCGTCATACACAAGAAGACCAACACAGTCCTTCAAAAATAACAATGTATATATCGCTTGTTATTTTTACACCTAATTAAGTTTAAATATATGAGATTAACTTCATATATTAACAACAATAGCATACTTTAAGCTTGTCCACAAATCTCTGTTCTTTTGCAAAGGGATTCAACTTCGACTGAGCAAAACTTAAAGCATCATCACTGTGAAATATAAAAGATGGTGTACAAAAAATGTAGCTGCTTAAACTGTAAAAATGTAGATGCTTAAACTTCTATGCAAAATCAACTTACTTACAGTTTTCTAGAGCACACAATCTCAATAAACTGAAGACTCAAGAGGTCAAAATGTAAAGTCTTATCATCATCCAACAAGCCAGGAGCAAATTCTTCTGTCAACCGGATGGCCTCGGACGCATTCCCGTCGAATGCCACATGGTATATTTCTGCAAATGATGATAGAAAAGCATTGCTAAATTTACTTGAGCCTAGCATTTTTCAACAAGCGGACTTTTCAAAAACTTTACACATACAGTTGTTTGAGGAGGAAAATTATATGACTTGGTTGTAGTAATACTCCAAACTCTTGAAATGGTAAAATCATTTCTCATATCTTATTTTTCTGTACTCCGTAGTCATTTTATTACCTTTTTATATTCGATCTCCTAAATTTTTCAATTTAGAAGACAATCATGATTCTATGACATAGAAAACAAACACATTTACCAGAAGTTACTATTCAGGGGAATATTTGATAGCCTTAAACTTAAAGAAGTGAAACAGTTGCTACTAGGTTGTCCTTCTCCTTCTCTGGTCACTACACTTGTGGTTTTCGGTTTCCTATTTCCATGTTTCTCTATCTCGTCATGTCATTTACACAGTTGAGTTTACAGGTTATCATCAGATGCTATCATATCCCTAGGCATAACCAATTATCTCATTATCCAACTAGGTAGTGAATATGTAAACCTTTTGAAATCCAGAAAAAAAAAAAAAAAAAAAAAAAAAAAAAAAAAAAAAAAAAAAAAAAGTGGAAACAGGCGCAGCATCCAAAATTGTAGTAAGAATGTATGCATTTAGAGAGAAAGAAAAGAGAAATCTCATTATAGATCAACAGGTCAATTGTCACATGAGACTTAAAAGGATCTGTGTTGTTCTTTGATTTTTGAAAATAAAACATCAAAGCAGGACTCAAGAAGATATAAGTCAATTGACATAAGAATGTTAAATCGTGCTGGTGGCTCTACATTGATAAATGTCAACTATTCACATGTAGATGCCTGAGGCTGTGATCATTGCTGAAGCCGTGTTGATAATGGAAACATGTCGGCATTCAAGGGAAACATAAAGTTCAAAACATTTCATAATCATAAGAGCCACTAGAACTTCAAGAAATAAACCACTGCAATAAATGTTGGAATAGCATGAGCAATGAAAAAGAGACCCTTACGTTTCCTTTTCTCCAAGTCCTCCATATTGCTGACGGGATGCTTTTCCCCAGTACATGCAATGAAAGCATTCAACGTGTCTTCATAGCAATTGTGCACAAGATATGATAGGATAATCTTGTTGATGTCGTTATTATTCACACCCTGCCGGGGAATAAACAACACAAGCATGTTAATCACAGAAATAGGCACATAGAATAACCCGCCGTAAAAAAACATGGAACCAGTTTGGTTTACTTCAGCTAGCATGATTCTGTTCTTTTTTTTTTAACCTTTATATTATTCACATATACAGAGTCAAATTAAACTAAAAAAAAAAAGAATATACTATCACACCCAGACATATGAAGAAAGACCATCATATACTAGCAGAAAGATTGTAAAATCCGTATCGAGCAGGGTGATGATAATACAAATAAAGTAATATGACTGAATTGCAATTTGCAAACGACAGAAGAAGGAAAAATGGAAACTCTATATTAGCTCAAGCATTCTTCTATTGTGCTAAATTTCAAACAAGAGGGCCATGGCTGACAAGGAGTGCTGCTGTATAACCAAAACAAACTCGAAAAACAACCCATATGATTCTAGTAGTTAGTGAGTTGGCAGTGCAGGTGAGGACTGCTGTGCTACGTAACTGAAAGACTCGGAATTCAACAATCGATTCGAATCGAACACCTGTCATTACAAGTGAGGAAATAAACACACATGTCCTCACCTCAAGTCAGCAGGATACCCAAGCCGGTGTTCCTTACAAATGCTACATTAATAGGACCAAAAATTGAAACAGAATCAAGAAACAAAAGTAAGCCCATACCAAAAAAGAAAAAAAAAAAAAAAAGGAATCATTAAGTGTCTCAACCTACAAAACAATAAGAATGGCTTCATGGTTTTTATAAGGATCAAAGAACTCTGCTTGAACAAGTAGCATTTGGGACAAACAAACAAACACAAAACATGCATTAAATGGGAATTACAGCGGAGACCCAATAAATAGAAATTCGAAAGGAAATTGAAAAAAAAAAAAAGTGTCTTACAATGTTCTCATACTGCCGCGGGTCAGAATCCATCTTCTTCACTTCCCACAAGGCAAAAGTTCTTCTCTCTAATCTTTTGTTTTCGCAGGAAAAGAAGCACAAAACAGTTGAAAAAAAAAAATGCAAAAATCCTAAAATATTTATGCACTAACGAAGATATAGAAGGCAGGAAACCAGGCCGCGAGAAGTGCCGGTGGATCCGTCTCCGGCGAAGGCCAATCCCTTTTTCTTCGCACGTCTGCCACCTCAATCTCGGTGAAATTTTTGTTTCTGCTCCGTCTTAATTATTTCGCTTCACCGTAAAGAAAGCCTTGTTTGACGAGAAAACTACCCAAACACGGTGGATGAGCCTCGATGTTAAAATGTACACTCCACATGACAGTAATTAATTGAATTTTGATTTTTTATAATGTTACTTGGCGAAGAAATCATGTTTCGCAATTAAGTTTGAACAAATAATATTAATATATTAATAATTAATAATTTAGGATTTTAATATCACTCGTACTAATATAATTCTTTGTAATTTTTACATAGTGAGGCACTAAGTGACTAATATATCCTGACTTTTGATTTGTTTCCTTCAATTAGCTATTGAATTATAAATGTATTTTAAAAGTTGATAACTTTTGTATTTCTTATCGGTTTTACATATATGATATATCAAATTAATCATCTTTTCATGATCTTCGATTTGACATTCATATTGTATATATAAAATAAACAAATTATATTTATCTTTATAATAATAAAAAATAATAATATTTATTAAAATTTATTAGCAAAATAAAATTATTTCTCAGTTGATATATTTATGTTTAATGTAGTTATATGTTGTAAGTTAAAAAAACTATTATAATATAATAACACAAGTAAGTCACACAAATAAAATGTGTCATACTAGATATATAATATTATATATATATATAATTTTAATAAAAGGTATTTACATTTTCAACTACTTTTTCTCATTAATTTTAGATTTTAAAGAAAAAATTAACAAGCACCCGTGTAATACACGGGCGTTGTACTAGTTGTATAATATATTATATACGTAACGTTGTAAAACTATTTCCAATGCTTTGATTTCTTTTGTCATTTGTATGTGTACATTTATTTGTTTTCTAGAAAACAAAAAATGAATTTTCTAAAAAAAAGTTCCTTCCATCTTCCCGAAACTATATAATAAATTAAGAATAAATTTTTGAAAAAAAAATTAATTACGTGTAAAAAAAATAATTAAGTAAATAAAATGTAGTTTAATTTTTCAAAATATGAAAATTGTAATTACATTTATTGTTATTTTATGTATATGTATCAAGTAAATATAGAACAACTACAACAACATAGTCTTTTTGTCCCAAGCAAGTTGGAGTAAGCTAGAAATAAAATCAAGAGAACCAATGGTAAGAGAAACACAAAGGGCTCAAAACAAAAGGAAGAGATTAGAGTAAAAGAGAAAGGAGCAAAAGTCACGGTTCTGTCACGTTGATTGTTAGCCTCCAAGTACTCTTATCCACCGCTAAATCCTTGGAGATATTCCAATCTTTAAGGTCTCTCTTAATCGACTCTTCCGAAGTGAGTTTAGGCCGACCTCTACCTCTCTTTACATCATCGACCTGCTGTAGAACTCCCCTACGCACCGGTGCATCAGGAGGCCTCCGTTGGACATGTCTGAACCACCTCAGTCGATGTTGAACCAATTTCTTCTCAATTGGAGCCACCCTGGCCCTATCTCGAATATCCTCATTCCGGATTCTATCCTTCTTGTGTGCCCGCAAAACCAACGCAACATACGCATCTCCGCTACACTTTATTGTTGGACATGTTGCCTTTTTGTAGGCCAATATTCAGCACCGTATAACATCACTGGGCGAATCGCCGTCCAATAGAACTTACCTTGTAGCCTTTTTGGCACCCTCTTATCATAGAGAACGCCCGAAGCTTGACGCCATTTCAACCAACCGGCTGCAAATCTATGTCTAACATCTTCATCAATGCTGTCATCCTATTGTTCAATCGATCCTAAATACCGGAAAGTCTCCTTCTTGGTCACCACTTGCCCGTCAAGGCTAATGTCACCATCATCATGTGTAGCTATGCTGAAAGCGCACGTCATGTACTCGGTCTTCGTCCTACTAAGTCTGAAGCCTTTAGACTCTAACCTTCCAAAGCTCTAACTTCCTATTTACCCTTGCCCTACTCTCGTCAACTAGCACCACATCATCAGCAAAGAGCATACACCAAGGGATATCATATTGTATGTCCCTTGTGGCCTCATCCATCACCAAGGCAAATAAATAAGGGCTCAATGCTGACCCCTGGTGTAGTCCTATTTTAATTGGGAAGTCGCTAGTATCACCCCCACATGTTCGAACACACGTCATCGCATCCTTGTACATATCCTTGATAAAGGTAATGTACTTAGATGGGACTTTGTGCTTTTCTAAGGCCCACCACATGACATTCCTCGGTACTCTATCATAAGTTTTCTCAAGGTCGATAAAGACCATGTGCAAATCCTTCTTTTAGTCCTTATATCTCTCCATCAGCTGTCGTATTAGGAAAATCACCTCCATGGTCGACTTTCCAGGCATAAACCTACATTGGTTTTGGGTCACACTCGTCACTCGTCGTAGGCGATGCTCAATAACCCTCTCCCAGAGCTTCATCGTATGGCTCATCAACTTAATCCCATGATAGTTACCACATATTTGAACATCTCTCTTGTTCTTGAAAATCGATACTAAAGTACTTCTCCTTCATTCATCATGCATCTTGTTTGAACGAAAAATGAGGTTAAAAAGCTTAGCTACCCATACTAACGCCCTGGCGCCCAGGCATCTCCACACCTCAATGGGGATATCATCAGGGCCCATTGCTTTACCTCCCTTCATCCTCTTCATAGTCTCTCCGATCTATGCCTCTCGAATTCTCCTCACCAAGCGTCTATTGATATCCTCAAATGAGTCATCCAACTCCAGGTTAGGACCCTCACTCTCCCCATTAAACAATTTATCGAAGTACTCTCGTCATCTGTCCTTGATCTCCCCATTCTTCACCAGTGGTCGATCTGACCCCATCTTTGATGCATTTGATTTGGTTGGTTTCCCTTGTCTTCTTCTCCTGAATCCTCGTCATCCTATAAATGTCCTTCTCCCCCTCCTTCGTGCCTAGGCGCTGATAAAGGTCATCATAGGCTTGACCCTTCGCTACACTCACGGCACGCTTTGCAACCCTCCTCGCTACTTTATAGCTTTTAATGTTGGTTGCACTCTTGTCAAGGTGGAGACGCTTGAAACATTCATTCTTCTCCTGAATAGACCTTTGCACCTCGTTATTCCACCACCAAGTGTCTTTCGCTTCCTGCTTGCCTCCCCTACTCACACCAAGTACTTCTGCAGCCACCTTCCGTACACATGTTGCAATCTTTAGCCACATGTCATCTGCATCTTCTCCTTCTTCCCAAGGCCCCTCGCCTAGCATCCTATCCCTAAACGTCTGCGTCGCTTTCCCTTTAAGCTTCCACCACGTCGTTCTCACGATCTTGGCATGTTTGTCCCGGTGGATACGTATTCGGAATCGAAAGTCCGCCACCACTAGTTTATGCTGGGGGAAAACACACTCCCCAGGTATCACCTTGCAAATCTACGCAAGCGCATTTATCCTCCCTCATTGCAAGGATAAAGTCGATTTGACTTGAGTGCCGTCCACTATGGAAGGTCACTAGGTGAGATTCCCTCTTCCTAAAGAGGGTGTTCGCTATCAACAAGTCGTAGGCATCGCAAAGTCCAACACACCCTCCTCCTCTTCGTTCCTACTACCATACCCAAACCCTCCGTGCACTCTTTCGAAACCTACATTAGTCGCACCCACATGGTCGTTTAGGTCTCCTCCTACGAAGAGCTTCTCGTTGGCAGGCACCGTATTAACCAAGGACTCCAGATCCTCCCAGAATTTCCTCTTGGCGCTCTCACTAAGACCTACCTGAGGGGCATAGGCACTGATCACATTTATGGTCAAATCTCCAACTACCAATGGGACTAAGATAATTCGGTCACCTTGCCTCCTAACATCTACAACTTCATCCTTAAGGCACCTATCGATCAAGATGCCTACACCATTCCTACTCGATGAAGCCCCGGTGAACCAAAGCTTGAAGCCAGTATCCTCCACCTCATTCGCCTTTTGTCCTTTTCATTTAGTCTCCTGGACGCATAGGATATTAACACGTCTCCTAGTAGCTGCATCGACTAGCTCACGTAGTTTACCCGTTAGGGACCCTACATTCCAACTACCTATACGGACCCTAGTTTGTTCGACTAGCTTCCTTGCCCTTCGCACCTGTCGAGAGAGATGCGAAGACCCTTGCTCATTTTCCACTACACCCGGGCGACGATGTAGTGTGCCACTAGGGAGATGACGACCCGGTCCTTGCTCACTTAACACCATACCCAAACCACGACATGGCGCGTCACCGAGGGGGGGACGACCTAGCCCTTACCCATTTGACACCATACCTGGTTTTCGATATGGCGCGTCACTAAGAGGGTTACGCCCCAACGAATTTCTCGTGTGTTTCATCTCCACATAACGGCTAGGTTTTACGTTGGCTCGCCAAGCCTATCACAACCCTCCTCATTTACCAGGGCTTGGGACAACATAGGCGGAGTTGTATCAAGTAAATATAAAATTGTTTAATTTTTAAAATATAAAAATGTGTTGTTTTTATGTATTGAATACAAAATGGTTTAATTTTTAAAATACAAAAATCGTGTTATTTTTATGTATCAAGTGAATACAAAATGGTTTAATTTTATAAAATACAAAAATCGTGTTATTTTTATGTATCAAGTGAATACAGAATTTTGACACATTTACTGCCGAACACACCGTTTGCCTTCAAATAGTGCGCTCCACAATGGTCATTCCACGTCACAAAAAAGTTGGACCATGGCAGAGTTCATTGGAGGTATAAAGACACGTCATTCATTTTTTTCCTTTCAACGGTATGCATCGGAGATCTTTTCATTTGCACAATCACGAGACCAGTTGTTGACAAAGTGTATTCTTTGGCTCCGTTTGTTTTGTGTGATAGTATTAGACTAAATTACTAGTTAGGTGAATTATACTGTATAGATTAAATTAAATTTGTGTTTGTTAACCATGATTTATAGTTTGGATTAAATAATACTTTATTCGCGCAATGTTTGTTTCACATGATACTTCATAGGATATGTTTTAAGTGATTAGACTAAAATAATACTAGTTAGGTGTATTGTACTATTATTGTTATGTGATTGTTAACAACGATTTTGTATGTAATTAGTTGAGGTTTGAACAGAGATTAGACGTAAAACATGCATTAAAAACACGAGCAATGGCCCCGGTCCGAGGTGAACCGAGGTGAAAGATGTTGGGCTCTTTTGTATATATGTTGAATAGTCAGAGAGCGATCCCTGTACAAGTATATAAATCTCCTATTTATAGTATCTTTTTGGGCTCGTATCTCGAGTTGTACGGTTGCTTTTTCGTAAAGTGGCTTTTTGTTGGGCGGCCACGTGAGCAGGCCCCAATCGAATGATGAGATATCTTGTGGTGTGCGAAGATGGCGTGTATGCGCCTTGTCACCAGCTTCGGGGATGGCGACCTCGGTTTGCAGTGACTTCAGTTTTCATAGAGCAGGTCAGTTTTCTCCACGTCGGTCAAAGTTCAATCGTAATATAAACCGAAGTGATCAGGGTTCAGGTCAGTGCCAATAATGATCCTTCTAACACGTGATTTTGGGTGAGTAATCCTGGATTACCGGAACGGATGATAACAGAGAGGCCCCGGTGTCGGCGAGCATACGATAGTGATGGTTGCTGGCACTGTAAAACAAAGAGAAACTCCGAGCTGGTAATTCGCCACGAGCTGGACATGCACATTTCGGGTTGTTCTTACACACGTGGTAAACAAAGTGAGCAGTGGGTTACGAAGTGACAGTTATTTTCCGAAGTGAGAACACTTGTAAAATTTTGAGTGAATTAGCTGTTGAAGGTATGTGAAGAGACATAATGGTCGCGAATTAATTGCATCGTGTAGAGAGTCACGCCGTTACAGACATAGGTAGCGGTCGCATTCATAGGGCAACACGTGGGCTAGATGTTCTGACAAGCGAGGGGTTGCGCCGTTTGGAGTGAGAAATTGCGTCGATTGCACGCGCCCCTCAATTAGAACCCTAACGGTCAGAAATCACAGAGTATAAATGGGCTCCTTGGGGGATTAATCAGGTTTTTCGCTATTGTTTTATCCTCTTCTTGCCTTCCAAATTTGCTGGTTTCCATTCTCGTCGTCGATTCTTGACTGAGCATTTGCGATTTGTTCTTCGCGTGTGAGCGCCTTCAAATCTCTGGGTAAGAAGTAATTTCCTCTGCTATCTTTATTTGTTTTTAATTTTGTTTTCGGTCACATGGCATCAAAGGGCAAGGGTAAGGCTGTCGCGGGTTCGTCTAGCACCGAGTCGATTCCGCACGATGTGTATCACGACTCGGAACTGGTCGAATTGGCTTTTGAATACCATCGGTGGGACCCGATGTTGGTGAGGCACCTCGACATTAAACCGAACGATAAAGATGGTGACACCTAAGTCGAGACGAATGCCCTAGACTTGAAAGATCATTAGAGACGACCGGTGAGGAAGTGGCCGGATACCAAAGTGGATTTCCTGGGTGAGCCTAGCATCTTAACGGATGACAATGTGGTCCTATTACGAGAACAAGTCCAGATCCCGCCTTCGGTGAAGGTATTCGCGCCTTATCCGGGGAAGAGGATAACCAGCCCTTCTCCGGGGTGCGTTGGTGTTTTCGCGGAAAGCTTGAGGTCGGGATTACGATTTCCGTTGCCGAATTTGATTACAGAGTACCTCCGTAGTTGGGGGTTACCTTTGTGTCACATAACACCAAATAGTTGTAAGAAGATCATCGGGTTGATGGTCTTGCTGAATGAAAGAGGTGAGAGTCTTCCGTCGTCGTGCGACGACATCAGGAGCATTTATGCTTTTAAGAGGAGTCCAAACCAGAGAGTTGCGGAGACATGATTTTCAAGAATTATTATTGAATTCTATTCACAAACTACATACAAAATATTCCCAGATATTCAATACAAACACAATATTCTGAATACCTCATGTTGATACAAAATCGCATATCAACAACTATGTAGATTAAATTAAATCCGTGTTTGTTAACCATGATTTATAGTTTGGATAAAATGATACTTTACTCATATTTATTTTCTACTCATTTCTCTTTCTTTCCTTTCAGCCCTATTCATTTCTCATGGGCACGTCATGGGCTGAAACTATTGAATCGATAACTAGGAAAGGGGGATTCAAGTCTTGATCAGAACAACATGCTCTCCTACAACCAAAAACACGGAAAAACACGCGAAAACAGAGAAAACAAAAGACAACATTGAAAAAACCAAAATAAATGAAAACACGCGACAAACCACAAAACATACTAAGAACTAAAGAAAAGACCTAAAACGGAGGAAAAATAAAGTTAAAATAATAAAGATAAATAAAAAAAATAAGACAAATAACATGATCTCAGTTAACTTGCTTATGTCTCATGCTCCCCTTTTCTGCGTATCAACTCCTGTTCTTGCTTCAAACAAAATAAATTAAGAAAAAAAAGAAATTCAATCAAAACTCAAAAAAAAAAAACAAGCGACAACTCTTTCGTTACATGTGGCGACTGTCGGCGTCACCCTCATGATTTCACAGGTGCTCGTGCCTCCAACATCCAAGCCAATGACTCTGCTCAGCTTCTCCCTTCTCGATACATCGCCTCCACCACCTTAGCACATTGCACTGCCACCACGACGACTGTCGAGGTTGCCATCTCCGCCATCCTATTAGAGTCACCGCGAGTTCTCGACTAAGATCTTTTACAGGGGAGTGACCATGCTGACTAAGGACACTGTTGCATGGACCTCCACCCTTTGCATACTCTGCTCCTCCCGCCCTTGTAGACATGGCCAGGGGCCGATCGACTCACCGACCCGGCACGGACCCGGCCCGGTCAAACTCGTTGACCACGAGTTCGGGCCTAGACCGAATTTTCGAAGGGTCGTGTCAGGGTCATCAATTTCATGACCCGGTCGAGCGGGCCCGGGCCGGGCCGGGTCAATGTCTAGCTTTTTTTATTTTATTTTATTTTTTTCCTATTGCTTTTTGAAAAAATGACAAACCCGGCCCGGTCAATCGGGCCATTTACCCGACACGAGTATAGGTCCGTGTCGGGTCTGAGTCATTGTTTTCGAACCCGCGACCTGGCTTGCCGGGCTGGGTCGTGACTCGGTCCGGGTTTTGGTCATGTCTATGCCCCCGCTTGATTTCTTTAAGCCATTTCTTGATGGACACATGTTTAAGCAGCACTAGTTTATTCCTTAGACTCTGCATTTTTTAGTTATTATTGTTATTACGTGTACGATAATTTGTCTTTCGTCGAAGTTCGTAACGTCCTTCTTTCTTTGTAGTTCGTCGCGTTCATCTTTCGTTGGAGTTTGTTGCATACTTGCATTCGTCTTACGTCGGAGTTCTTACAGTCCGTCTTTCTATGGAAATGATTGTTAGATTCTTTTGGGCGCCTAAGAAATCGCCACTTTAGGTACCTTTTCTGATTTTCTTTATTTGTTCTTTCATCACTAAAATTTTGTTCCTTGGTACCTTTTATGTTCTTGTATTTGTTCTTTGGTTCTTCTGTTCTAATTTTTGAAGAATCTACTCTGTCATTTTCTAATTCCTTGTTTTTTTCTTGCATTTATAAAGAAGAAGGTGAGAGTTAATTATCCATTTTTATATAAAAAAATGGACAAAGTATTATGATGTGATGTTGATTGGATGGTTTCGCATTTTTTAATTATTAGAGAGTTAAGTGAAATAAATTTGGATAAGCGGGGAGTGTAGAGAATAAAAAGAATACATTACGACCAACAAAGAAATAAAATAGGTATTTAAATGGAAAAACAATTATGAAAATGTACCAATGAGTCAATGACAATGTTATGAAAATGATGAGTGAATAAGGACTCACCGCGAGGTTAGGTTCCGATCACCCTCTTTGTGGTGGTCGGGACGGAGGTTGGTGCTCTCTTTCCCCCTGTCTCTCTCTTCCCCAGTTATGGGTTGAGGGGACTGCAGGCAAGCTCGGGTCGTAGTCCATGTTTTGTGGTCTAGCTTGGGTTGTCAGTGGTGTTGGGGGTTGTTCGGGGTGTGGACCTTTGGTTCCGGGTCTACATTCGTTTACCTCGATGTGGGGTTGGGCCGGTTGGTTTTAGATCCAGTTAGGCTTTTTTTGTAGTTTCTAAATTTGCAAATTGGGTTGCGGCTCTATCCGTGTGGGTGGTCGCTCGCGGATGTTATCGTCGTGGTTAGCTTAGTGTGGTTTGCCAGCTGCGGAAAGTGTTTTTTTCTATTTTCTAGTATTCTTAGTGCTTGTTTGTTTGTTTGTGTTTGTTCTAGTGTTGGTTTTTTGTTCTTCCGACAAGGGGGGTTTAGCTTTTTCTAGTTTTTATACTTCTTTTGTGAAGCTTTTATTCTGCAACTGTGGAAACTTTTTAGTTTGTTATATTGTGAGTTAGTGTAGTTTTTTTTAATACTTAAATCAAACAAACTAAACAAAAGAGGACATTAGTCCTTTACATTCGATAGAGAGGAAGAGAACCAAATAGGGAGGGAGTCACTCCAAACACACGAAGAATGCGAAGATGTCGTCCACCTAGCTTTGTTGTGAGCTACTCTATTTTGATCCATAGATAAATATTCACACAGACCGCAATCTAAAAGAGACAAATATCCTACTATGTTGTGAGTTAGTGTAGCTAGATCTAGGTTATATTAATGTACTAGTACAACACCCGTGTATTACACGGGTGTTTGCTAATTTTTTTCTTAAAATTTAAAATTAATGAGAAAAAGTAGTTTGAAAATTTAAATACCTTTTATAAGAATATATATATATATATATATATATATATATATATATTATTTATTATGATATTTTTTATTTGTGCGACTTACTTGTGTTATATTATACTAATTTTTTAACTTACACTATATAAGTACACTAAATATAAATATATCAATTGAGAAATAATTTTATTTTTCTAATGAATTTTAATAAATATTATTATTTTTTATTATTATAAAGATAAATATAATTTATTTATTTTATATATACAATATGGATGTCAAATCGAAGATTATCAAAAGATGATTAATTTGATATATTATATATGTAAAACCGATAAGAAATACAAAAGTTATCTACTTTTAAAATACATTTATAATTCAATAGTTATTGAAGGAAGCAAATCAAAATTTAGGGATATATTAGTCACTTAGTGTCTCACTATGTAAAATTACAAATAATTAAAGGGTTATATTAGTAAAAGTGATATTAAAATACCTAAGTTAGCTAAAAAATATTTATGGAATACTCGAACTTAGATTATTAATTATTAATATATTAATATTACTTGTCCAAACCTAATTACGAAGCATGATTCTTCGCCAAATAAGATTCTGAAGCACCAGAAGCAGCCACGTAGGCTCAGCGCATTCTGTAATTATATATAGGGAGGATTCCTCTCTGACTAAATTCAGGTTGATGGCTGTTGACTAATTATAGTTGGTGCTTAATTATATATATTTGTTTTCTATTTATAATTATCATATCATTTCGAAAAAAAAAAAAAGGCCTCACTGCATGACCGTGATCCACCCGCAAATAATTAGGTGTGCCTTGGCACACCTAACAAGGTGTGCCAAAGCATTTTTAAAATAAATATGTTACTTTATAAAATGAACAAGTTCATTTTAAATTGTTTTTCATTTTAAACTATTTTGGCACACATTGCTAGGTGTGCCGGCACAGTATAACTGGTGATCCACCATCTCATGATTTGGTGAAATCATGGTAAATAAACATGATATTTTCCCACATCGATTTCAGTGAAATGAATTTGAGGCACATTTATCAATGTACTTTTCGATTTTTCTATAAGAACAGTCCCCACTGCTATTTGTACGTTTCCAATATAATTTTTCCACCCCACCTGCCCTCATCAATCATCCCCACCAAACAAGATTCCAATTTTAATAAAGCCCCCCTCACTTTTCCCCTCATTTTCTTCAATCATTACTATATAATTTTTTGACACTTAAAATTTTAACTTAAAATACTTATATTCCCAAAAAAATAACGAAAAATATAATATTTCAAAATATAGAATGCAGTTTTATTAAATATGATAAGTGAATTCGTCTAATAATTAAATATATATTTCTACTGAAATAATATAACCTGTTGAAACAGAACAACAAAAATTTATGTGTTTCTCAAAATATAACCTGTTGAAAATTGAAATATAAAACCCTAAACCCTAAAGTGCCTTAGTGTCGTTGTCTCTAGCTATCTTCTTGTAGGCCTCTTGGATTCAGCTGTCTGGCTGCTTGGCTATTCTAGCTGTAATTAAGTGTTTTTTCGTTTTTATAAAATTTCTATCATTTCGAGAATACAAATAAAATAAAATAAAAAAGAAAAATGAAATATAACAAAAAAAATTATATATTTTTCATTTGTTTTTTTTATTTTTCTCATTTATGTTTGCCACCAATTTTTCCTCCTATATAAATCAGCCCACTACCTTAGCCTTGCAAACCTCTCCTCTTCCCCTTCATTATCTCCCCATTTTTTTTTTATTTTTTTTTTTCAATTTCAATAATATACTGTTATTCTGCTATTTTTTAAAAAATCTGCCTTTGTATTCCCTATATATATTGATATAATTAATGCTTCGAAAATCAGTTTTGATGCTCGGAATTAATTAATGTCGCCGGTACTCAGCGAAATCCTCCGGTCCGGTTTTCAGATCGATTCCTCTCTCCGGCGAGGGACTCATCTCGTTCAATCCTTGTCCGTCGTCTTCCTTTACTGGTTTTACGTTTTCTCGTGAATCTCTACACCCAATCGCGTCCATAAAATATCCTTTATTTTCCGGTTAAATATATAATTTCTGTTGCAAATACTGAATAAAATGGCGGCGTCGAGCGGAAACTCGTCCTCCGGTTCGCCGCCGGTTCGGAACTCCGGTTCGTATGGGGATACGCAGAACCTGCGGAAAAGGAAGCGAATGGAGTCGAACCGGGAGTCCGCCAGGCGGTCCAGGCAGAGGAAGCAGAGGCAGCTCGACGATCTAACGGATCAGGTTGCTCGGCTGAGGAAGGACAACGGTCAGATCTCGGGCAGCATAGATCTGACCACGCAGCACTGCGTGCGCGTGGAGGCAGAGAATTCGGTCCTGAGGGCGCGGGTGGCGGAGCTCACACAGAGGCTCCGGTCCCTTAACGAGATCCTAAATCTGATGTGCTCCGCCGGGGCCGGCGACGCCGCCGCCGGAGGGTGCGTTTTCGAGGCGGAGGGTTTTACGGGTCAGGGGTTTGGGGACGGGCTGTGGAATACGGTGGGGTTTAATCAGGTGCAGCCGATCATGGCCTCGGCTGAGATGTTTGATTATTATTGATTTTCGGTTTGGTTTTGGGATATATTTGGTGGGATCATGAGATTGCCAGGATCTTTTTTGTTTGTGTTTTTACTTATAAATTAATCTTTGTGGTGGGAGAGATTAGTGTGGTTTGGAGGTGATTAATAAAGATTTGGGAATGCAGCAGTGTTAAAACTCTTGAGGGAGAGCTTTGCCGCCCTTGTGGTCCTACTCGGCTCGATTTTGGATTAGTCGGTTCCCTTGTGGATCCGGAAATCGGAAGGTCCCTGTACCAAAAAAAAATAAAGATCTCTTTTTTTTTTTTTTTTCCCAACAATAAACAACTTATCATAAAACTCAAGAAAGCCAATACATGACCAAGCATGCTTCATCAACTTCAGCCCATTTTTCCACGACCACCATAAAATGTAAGTTGTGAGGCCGACTCTATCAGAACTATGTATGAGTTCGCCTGCATTACAGAGAGTCCACCACCATTTTTTGAAAGAAAAGGTTGATTTATCAGTTCCGGCCCGATTTATGCCAATCGGTTTCCAGCAAACTACTGCTCTGCCACACCAGTTTATCCTGCAAACCACACAACTAACAGGAATTTTTAAGATTTCCATAGCTTCAAAGGGAGAGAAAGTTTGGAGAATGAGCTCCTTGTCCCATTTGTTTGTTCTTATATCAGAATCAACTCAGCCACCCTGTTAAGTTTGCTCACATCAATTGGGAGTTGTGGCGTAGGTTTAAAAGTCGGAAGTGTTGGGATCCATGGGGAGTCCTATATTCGAATCGATTTCCAATTTCACACTTGAAACCTCGTCCGCAGCTGTAATGTTTTCTTAGCTTGTAGCCAACTCCTCCAAAGCCACAAATTTGAATTTTGACAGTAACTTCACTCAGTTTTTTATTCAAGAAATATCTACCCTTCAGCACTCTTGAGACCAAAAGATTAGGCTGGGTGATCTCCATAATTGTTTAACAATTAAAAGTTCATTAAACAATTTAAGATCCTTAAAGCCCAAGGCACCCCTTATACTCAGAAGAAACAGTGACTTCCTCAATTGTCTAAAACATGACATGACATACGTTGGTAAGCATTAAGGACTGTTTTTATCAGAATTTGTTTTCACTGAGGAAGTGAATTTTTCCACTTTAGAACTTTCTAGTGCATTCTATCACTCACAAATTTGAAAATATCTTTTTTAGACCTACCTATACATAATGATAGTCCCAAATATTTAGATGCATCGACTCTAGTTATCCTATTCAGAACCTAGCAGATCTCAGAAGCATTAGAGGATGTTTTGGTTTTGGAGAACATAATGGAGGACTTTCCCATATTAACTTTTTAACCAGAAGCAAGACCATATGTATGCAGACAAAAGGTTTAAGATCACCTGAGCTTGGGTCACAAAATAAGATGTGTCAAAACAAGATTGTGTCATTTACAAATTAAGATTGTGTCATCAGCAAAAAACACGTGAGAAATCAAAAGAGAATTTCTACCAATCCTAATACCCTTATACTCAGAAGAAAGACATGCTTGCTTAATTAAATTTGAGAAAGCCTCTGACATGGTGATGAACAAATAAGGAGACAAAGGGCCTCCTTGCCTCAAACCTCTAGTAGGCTGAATGTAACCTTTCAAAGAACCCTCAGAATGAAACAAAATGAAGAAGTACGAATGCAAGCAAGAATCCAAGATATAAATTTATCACAAACCTCATTTTTACAAATATGAACTAAGAATCTCATTCTACCCTATCAAACGCCTGGGCCATGTCCAATTTAATGGCCATGTAACTATCCTTGCCTTTAATTTTACTGTATAAGAAGTGTAAACATTCATTTGCAATCACAACATTGTCAAGGATTTGTCTTCCTGGCACAAAAGCAGATTTTGGGTAGAAGAAATGCACACATTAAGAACTTTCTGGAGTCTATTAGCAATGATTTTAGATATGGTCTTATAAATCAAATTGTACAAACTAATAGGCCTTAATTCAGAGATATGAGTAGGATTTTTCTTTTTAGGAATCAAAGACAAATCTGTGTAGTTACGGGATTTAGGCATTTTACCAAAAGTGAAGAAGTTCTAGATAGCTTTACAGATTTCGGTTTCAGTTTGGTTTTTTTTAAGTTGCGATTATTTTTTTTTGCTATGTTCGGTTTCTGATTTTTGCGGTTCGGTGCAGTTTTCACCGAACCACAACGTTGCTTACCCCTATCTTATAGTAACCCAAATATATTTTATTTTATTTTATTTTATTTTATTTTATTTGTCAAACTTACTATAAATGTACTTTTCCTACAATTTTTTTATATTACTATAGATTGGAAGATTCCAACGGTACTAGAATCTTCAAATTTCATCTAAGGTTCCAATAAAAAACTCATTGCAACATAAAATTTTTGTTGGAATTCGCGTTGAAATCTATTAGAAATTTTCAACAAAAATAATAGCATTGAATTATCCATTAGAAATTTCGTTGAAATTCCATTGAAATATATTTATGTTGGAATTTCATAATTTTCTTGTAGTATTGTCCTTGTTATGAATATGTTGTTCCAAATGATCGAATGCTCTACAAAAAATAAGAAGGTTTAAGATCACCTGAGCTTGGGTCACACTAGCTTTACAAAATAAGATTGTGTCATCAGCAAAAAAAGAAGTGAGAAATCAAAGGAGCATTTTTACCAATCTTAATACCCTTATACTCAGAAGAAAGACATGCTTGCTTAATTAAATTTGAGAAAGCCTCTGACATGGTGAAGAACAAATAAGAAGACAAAGGGCCTCCTTGTCTCAAACCTCTAGTAGGCAGAATGTAACCTTTCAAAAAAAAAAAAACCCCCAAAGAGAAAGAAAATGAAGAAGTACAAATGCAAGCAAGAATCCAGGATATAAATTTGTCACAAAACCCGAACTTTTTACAAGTTTGAACTAAGAAATCTCATTCTACCCTATCAAAAGCCTTGGCCATGTTCAATTTAATAGCCATGTAATTATCCTCGCCTTTTCTTTTACTGTTTAAGAAGTGTAAACATTCATTTGCAATCACAACATTGTCAAGGATTTGTTTTCCTGGCACAAAAAAGATTTTGGACAGAAGAAATGCGCACATTAAAAACTTTTTTGGAATATAATTAGCAATGATTTTAGATATAGTCTTATAAATCACATTGCACAAAGTAATGTGTCTGAATTCAGAGATATGAGTAGGATTTTTCTTGGGTTAATTGCCATTTAAACCTTGACCTTTTCACTTTTGGCAATTTAATCC
>CACSLK010021934.1:412314-441717 GCA_902706635.1 Striga hermonthica | reverse complement strand
TGATTAAGATAAATTTGTGGTATTATTACACAGTATTGACTAATTGGGAAATTAATTAAAAAATAATGTTTGACCGTGGAAAATCGGATTACATACATATCCGATTTTGACTATCTTATCTAAATTAATTTTGTGATCTGCGGTATTTTCTTTTCTAAGAAGTTATTTATTTCCAGAATTAACTTATTTATATAATTCAATATTAATTAATGTTGGATTTGTAACAAATTCCTAATTGATATTGATTAATGATGGAAACTTCCAAAAAATGTGGACTCTACAAAATATTTTCCATATAAATCTGATTTTATAATCTTATTTAATATAATTCCTAATGACTTATGTTATGTGATGGGAACTTCCAAAAAATGTGGACTCTACAAAATATGTTCCATACAAATCCGATTTTATTATCTTATTTGATATATTTCAAAATGACTTATGATATGTTTGACTGTTGAAAATCGGATTACATAGATATCCGATTTTTTTCTTTACAAACAAATAGTATTATTCAAAATTAATATAAACAATTCCACTTAATGTTGATTTTTAAAAATATGGTCCATACATATCTAAACTAATTGTATTCTTTCAAAAAATTAATTGAAAATTAAATTAATGTGGATTCTTAACAATCCGAATTTTTATTCTTTATTAAAGAAAAATAATTTTAAATTAATTTTAAACAATTACACTTAATTTAGTAAAGACTCCTATTTGACATTAACATTGAATAATGATGGAAACTTCCAAAAAATGGGGACTCTTCAAAATAGGATCCATACATATCCGATTTTGACTATCTTATCTAAATTAATTTTGTGATCTGCGGTATTTTCTTTTCTAAGGAGTTATAATTTATTTCGAAAATTAACTTATTTATATAAATCAATATTAATGTTGGATATGTATTGTACCAAATTCCTAATTGATATTGATTAATGATGGAAACTTCCAAAAAATGTGGACTCTACAAAATATGTTTCATACAAATCCGATTTTATTATCTGATTTAATATAATTCAAAATGACTTATGATATGTTTGGATTCTTCAAAATCCGATCCATACATATCCAATTTTTTATTGACCAAATAAAATGTACGTTTTTTAATATCCAATTTTTTTATTATAATATACGCGATTTGGTTTTCTAGGCAAATATAATTCCAACTAATCTTGATTTCTTGATTCTATTTTGTACCATCCGATTTTATGGTGCATTGTTTTTAATTAATTGTGTTATTTTCTTTTCTTTTCTAACAAGTTACGAATCTTTATTATAGTATGCATGCAATCATTATATAAACCCCCCTCCCCTCAATCAAAAATTTATATATCACGTAGTTTCAATAAATCATCGACCACATCATCTCTTCTTTTATCTTTCCCAAACTATTCAAAATGCCTCCTGCTTTTGGTGTTATTAAGGATTTCAAAAGGACTCATAAGCCATTCATTAAGCTGCGCGTTATTAGAATGTTTCAACGCGAGGAGGATAAAGGTTATAAACAACCGCTAGAGTTTATCATGCATGATTCCGAGGTACTATATACACAATGTTTTATTAACATTATTATTTCCGAAAAATTCAATTTTTGCTCCAAACTTTTTAAAATAATTGTATGTTTTAATTTACATGATAGGGAGGACGTATCAATGCATTGGTTTGTCCGATGCATGTTGCTACTTTCATCAATGAAGTGGAAGAAGGGGCCGTTTATGTCCTAAAGAAGTACCAAGTTGAAAGCAATGTTGGGATTTACCAAACGACAATATGTACTTGGAGGCTTGTGATCAATAAGGATACTAAATTTATTAAGTGGCCTCATCCATTTCCTACCTTTCGGTTTGTCTTTAGAGATTTTGCAACTTTAATGGACATTGACAATGTTGATGAAAGGATGTTGTTTGGTAAGAAAATTATAATTTGCTTCTATTCAATTTGAATTTGTATTTTATATTTTATACTTCATATTTTCTTAATTATTTACTTAAATATTATTATTAAATTAAATGAATCTCTAATTAAGTTATTAACATTACTATATTGTTTTTTACAGATGTGATTGGGGTGGTTATTGAAATACAACCAATTCAAATGAAGAATGTAAGGGGGGTGACTACTCAAATGGTTGTTTTCTCCCTTATGAACTTGGAGTAAGCAAATCTAACTTATATATTGATAATTTTTTTATAAATATGATATATAAAATGAATGTTGGATTTCTTATTATCTAATTATTGTATATATCGTTTTATACGATTTATTTAGAGGAAAAAAGAAGAATTGTACCCTTTGGGGACAATATGTTGATCAACTAATTGCTATTGAGCATCACTATATGCATGAACGACAACCCTTTGTCATAATCATGCAAATGTGTCGTGCTAAGGTGTTTGATGGTAAGATTTTACTAAATATATATTTCCATTTTCTTAATATTTTTTTTTTCGTCTAATCATTTTATTTATTTGTAGATGAGGTGCGGATAACCACATCAAAGGATGTTACGCTTCTCATTTGCGTCGATGTTCCCGAAGTTCTTGAATTTAGGAGGCGGTATAATCTTAACTATATTGTTTTTATATTTCTCTAATGATTAATATATTCCTTATTTGGTTGTTAATATTATATATTATTCAATCTCAAGGTTGGCTGCGAGTAAACTGAAGAATACAACTTTGGTGTCCAATAGCTCGATGATTGTCAAGACCGAAATTCAACAACTTGAGGATGGTGACGTATTCGTTAGTACTGTTGATTCCCTTTATAATAATGTGGAGGTAATATAAAAAATACAATTATTCTTACTCATATCTTTAATCATTAAAATATTTAATTACTTTCGAAAATTTATTACTCATTCAAAATATTAATTTAATTTGTAGGCTATGGACATTTGGGTGTGTGCAACTATTGACTCCATTATAGATGAATGGTGGTACTTGGCATGTACTCGATGCAGTAGTTCTATGGAGACTGATGGAGCCAATTATAGTTGCCGAAAGTGCACTCACAATCGCGGCATATTTTGGTTTGTTGAATACATAATTATATTTTTATTTTTTATAACTTAATTTAAAGAATTTTTGATTACTTCAAAATATACTCATTTGAAAATTTTAGATATAAAATGCAATTTGGAGTTCACGATGCTTCTGCACATGCAATTTTAGTTTGTTGGGATAAGGATTGTCAAAAGATTATTGGCAAATCATGTGATGTATTGAAGCGTGAATATTCCCAAAGGGAGGTAATATATCTTATATTTAACCAACTTTATTGCATTTTTTAATTAATATTCATGTTTGGATTTTCTCTCTGATGACATCACTTATAGGCAACGTATTCTCTTCAATAATGAAAGTATGTTATTTATTCTTTATTTATATTTTATTGTTTAATTTATTATTTTTCATCTCTTTTTTTAGTAGTGTATTCGTTGTTTTTATAAAATTCTGTCTTTAATTCCTTTTCTTTCTTAGGCTTGCAGCTCAGTGATGCAGACAAAAAGAATTTAGCTCTCGCTGAGATCGAACATTTGTTGAGACGTCGCGGCACGAGTCTTCGGGAATATCCAACAATGCCTTTTCCTGATATGACAAGTTTTACTACAAATACAAATCGTTTGATTCTTGATGAGCTAAGTTATGACCGCAAGGCATTATCAGTCGAGCATAGTACTCTTCTTATAAATATGACTGACGAACAGAAAGGAGTTTATTCAAAGATTATGGAAGCGGTACACTCAGCTCAAGGCGGTATTTTCTTTGTCTACGGTTATGGCAGAACCGGTAAGACATATTTGTGCAGGACTTTAGCTGCGGGATTACGATCAAAGGGTGAGATCGTGCTTTGTGTTGCATCGAGTGGAATAGCTTCTCTTATGTTGCCTGGTGGAAGAACTGTACACTCTCGCTTTGGCATACCTATTAATCTTCACGAAAATTCGTCGTGTGACATCAACCAGGCTAGCCCTCTTGCAGAACTAATTATACGGTCCTCCCTCATCATATGGGACGAAGCTCCAATGATGCATAAGCATTGCTTTGAAGCTGTTCAAATGTCATTTCAGGCGATCATGGGTTCAGTCAACCCGACCAACCATTTTAAACTGTTTGGTGGCAAGACTGTCGTTTTCGGTGGAGATTTTCGACAAATTCTCCCGGTGATTCCAAAGGGAAATCGTCAACAGATTGTTAACGCTTCCATAAATGCTTCAACCATTTGGCAAGATTGTACTGTGCTTAGGCTTACGAAGAACATGCGTCTTCAGAGCCTTGATGATTCGGATGAACGTGAGGAGCTTTCTAATTTTGCTGATTGGATTGCTAGCATCGGAGATGGTACTATTGGAGGTCATAACGATGGTTGTGCCTCAATTGAAATACCAGATGATTTGTTAATAGCTCCGTCCGATGATCCCATTGCAGCAATTGTTGAGAGCACGTATCCAATGTTCAAGAATGCAACAGATGATCCAAGTTATCTAAAGGACAGAGCCATACTTGCACCTACGTTGGAGATGGTTGAGTCTATTAACCAATACATGTCGTCGTTGAATCTAACAGAAGGTCGTGTATATTTGAGCTCTGACAGTACGTGTAAATCCGATTTGAGTTCTGACTTCTTGTCAGAAATCCACACTCCTGAGTTCTTAAATTCTCTCAAATGTTCTGGTACGCCAAATCATGAGTTGAATTTGAAGGTGGGAACTCCGGTTATGCTGTTGCGGAACATGGATCATTCTATGGGATTGTGCAACGGGACGCGTTTGGTTATAACCAGACTCTCCAAACATGTCCTAGAATGTAGGATACTTACGGGGGACCATGCAGGGGAAAAAGTGTTGGTACCTCGAATGACGATAACTCCTTCGGATGCACGAATACCTTTTAAGTTTCAACGAAGGCAGTTCCCAATCGTGGTCTCTTATGCAATGACTATTAACAAGAGCCAGGGTCAATCGTTATCCCACGTTGGTTTATTCTTGAAGAAACTGGTTTTCAGTCATGGTCAGTTATATGTTGTTGTTTCGCGCGTCACCAACAGAAAGGGTTTGAAAATTCTAATATGCGGTGAAGATGAGTCGCCTCCGAATCATACAAATAATGTTGTGTACAGAGAAGTTTTTAATAATATATGATTTTTTTTATTTTAATTATGTTTGCATAATTAGATGTGTTAAATTTAATTAATTACATTTAAATAGGTATTTCATTATGTTTTAAGTAATGCGCCCACCGTGCATCGCACGGGTAGCACACTAGTTTTTTAAATATATGCATTAATTGTTTCTATTTACACGTTTTCAAATAAGATCAAATAACATATGATCAAATAATTACTTAAATAAATTTATTAATATCTGCAGTATTTTCATTAATATTTATTATAATAAATTACAAGTGATTTTCGTGATTCATGTTGATAATATTTTGGTCAAGATAAATATTATTTTATTAATATTTGTAATACTTACATTGATATTCATTGTAATAAATTATAAAATTGATTTTTGTGATCCATGTCGATAATATTTTAGTCAAGATAATATTACACCATATTTTAAGTTTTGACCATAATATTAGTTTTTTTTCCCAAATATTCACTTTTTATCCAAAAATATTTATGGAAAATCGTAACAGGTTAGGTAGAATTTTTTTTTCCAAGTAATCAAACAAATTCAAGTTGGTGAATTAATCTTTGTCAATATATTGTTTCTTAAGCTTTATTTTGTTAAATATAAAAAATAAATCGTTCTTCAAATTAATATAATTTACCATTTAAGAGATAATGACCAGATACAATAAATAGTTTTACTAATAGTAAAAAATTAAAATTGAACATAGCAACTATTGTTTAGAATTTATTCGTATATTATTGGCACCCATGATTATATTTTTTCATTTTTTATTTGATTTATTTCAATAATTAAATTCTTGTAAAATATATTTTCACTGCTGAGTATGTTAAATAAACCATAAATCCTTATAATGCGAATTAGAAAAATCTTGATCATAGAGGGGATCGAGTTTTTGGCATTTTCTAAATCAAAGTTGTTTAATTAGTACACGAAATTAAATTCTAAAAAGCATGTGTATATTTTGTAAAATATTTATACACTATTTAATATTAAATTTATTTACATATTTTAAATTAATTACATAAATAAATAATACCAACGTGTATTAAATATTTTTCATTACATAAAATAAAAATAAAAAGGAGACATACAGCTTCTATAACTTTAGAAATAATAATGATATTATATGACATAAAGTGTATAATAAATAATAATTAAGTATTATATGGTGAACAAGAATAAGTAAAAAATTTTATTCTCTCTTATATCAAGGAATAAATATATATACTAAAATCAAATTTAAATTAGGATAAATGTGTTAGTGAAATAATATATTAGTTATTTTAATATTTTGGCTAAAAAAATAACGTTGATTAAAAGAGGTGCAAAATATAATATACCTTATTATTTATTATACTTAACGCTGATTAAAAGAGATGAAAAATAGATGATAATCCTATTGCTTTATATACTTAAACGGACAAAGCATGTGAAAATAACTCATTTAATATTTCTGTCTCGTGCATCGCACGGGGTACGTACTAGTTCTTATTATATACGTATAGATGGATAATAATTTATTTCTATAATAGTAGTTTAATTTGTCAAATTCTCATGCTTTATAATTTTATTTAGCAAAATATCATGTTTCGGAGTTATATTTGGATATAAATTAATATTTTCTATACAAAAATTCTTAGATTTCATTTAATGTTTATATTATTTATATTAAATCTCATGGCTGATTTCTTTCTTATTTTATTATACATTTAGTTGTCATAAACTATTTATGTTTTCTTTTCCTACATTACCATATCTTACATTTCATTTTCTTATTTAATTGATACATCAATTATTATAAATTTTTCTGCTTCTTATTTTTAAAATTTTATAATTTTCTTTTTTGTTTGCATTTTATTTTTCATATGAAATTAATTATCTGTTAGCAATCTTCGATTTGACATCCATATTATATATATAATACAAAAATTCAAATATATCCTCATAAAGAAAATTTGAATTTATCTATTAGAATAAATTAAAATTTTTTTAAATAAAATCATAAATTATCTTAAAAAGTACGTGTATTACTATTAGCATACCATTTAATAGTTATTTTCTTTGAAAAAATAATATTTAAAATAAGTATGAATATCAAATTAATATAAAAAATATTATAAAGTATATGTCTTAATTCAAATAAAGACTACACAGAGAATGCACATTGTAACGATCATGAAAACAAAAACAAAATAAACATTATAAATAGAATAATAAAAGTAATCATTATATTTCATAAAGTTAATCTCATACACATTATATTTCCAATTATTTGAATATTACAAAATTAAAGATATTTTTAAATTATTAGATGAGGAAAGAAATCTGTATAATTATAAAATATAATTAAACTATAATATAACTTGAAAATAATTAAATCAATACAAAATTAAATTATTGAGTTGTAAATACATAATAAATATGTGTGTGTGTGTGTGTGCCCGTCTGTGTGTGTTTGTGTGTGTTTAAAAAAAAAAAAACATGACAAGTCAGTTATAAACATGGACGAATTTATAAATTAAGAGTAGACTGAGCTAGAATTTTAAAAACTCATTTCAATAAAAATCACATAATATTTTTTCTTCAAATATTCATTAAAGTTGTGCTCGCGACTCGCGAGCTTTTACAAAGAAAATTCATTAATCTTATTTTGCATTGTATTTTACGTGTTTTCACTAGTTTAACATTGATCTCGTCGATCTCGTTTTCTAAAGAACGATGATATCAATGGTGTTTCCTTTCTTAGTCGAATATTGGTGCTTCATGTGAATTTTTAAAAATTTCACAATACAAATAAATGATATTCTATGGTTATTAGCAAAATAAAATGGATACACATCATAAATTTGAATTCAAATATGAAATACAACAGCCACGCTAGAGGATAAGAAATTTAAAAAAACACACACACACACACACACACACACACAATTACTACTTCATAAACAATCAATAAAACAAAAATTGCAACTAAATGATCCTAGCAGTTACTATTATAACTCAAATAATACATTTGAAATTAGAAGATAGATAAAAACAATTAACAAATGAAACAAATATATAATAGAGAGTTTAAAAATATAACCTACTATTAAAGAAGTAATTAAATCGTTAATTTTTTTTTTATTTTTTTTTTTTGTTCATCTAAATTCATTGTTTGGTGTCCAAAGGAGGGACATGGCGGTGGCTAAATTATTTGATTGAAGTTTGTGTATAGTGATATTTTGTGGGTCTGTGCTTAGTGGAAAAGGTGGATAAAAAATATATAATATTTTATTAGAATGAAGTTTGTAGTATCTGGACTTAAATCAATAAGTGAATTATTTTAATAGGTTAGTGAGTTAGTTTATTGGGTTGGGTTGAAAATACAATATATATATATTTTTTAAAAAATTATAATAATAACAATTGTTTAAAAAAAAATAAGGCCTGGGCTTGAGCCCAGCCCCGGGGATACATATATCTGTCCCTGGTTATAAAACATGTTATTTAAATAAATAACTTTATTACTTTTAGTAATTAGTTGTATTTTTATTTTTTACCATTCTATTAAAATAACATAAATTTCTTCACTTCTTTATTTTGGTAAAAATATTTGATTTTCAAGTACCCGTGTTGTTTACGTGTACTCTATTAACTATCGAATATATTAATTATTATGTTTAATTTTAACAAAAATAAATACAAATTAAATAAAACGAATAATACTTCATAAAAATATATTCTACAATTTGAAATAATGTTAAAAAAATGTCTTATTAATTATTTATAGTTTTTTTAATTTTACGGTAAGAATTTTAATTATTTTTCACTTATTATTGAACAATTAATATTTTATCGAACTCTCGTGTAATTCAGGGCGTTATACTAGTAATGCATTATTTGAAAAGGTACATAAGTTGTCCATGTTCAATGTGGACGTGGTTATTGGCATGGTTAATTAATTTAGGAGAGTGCATAAGCTATGCATATGTTCAATCTTAAAGAATTAGGTGATGTTAAAGAAAATAAAATATTGTGGTTGTGTGATAGCTATTAGTACCTTGAAAAGACCTATTTCATTTTATTTTTTCATTGTTATTATTATTATTATTATTTAAACGCATATTATAAAACTTAAAAATACATAATTACAACTAGACTTCAATAGTAATAGCCAAACAGCCAATACAACAGCCAAAACAGATGATTCTAGTGGGAGAACTAATCAGATGTAGCTTATAAGCAACTGCGTGAACTCATCTACAATACAAAACAACTTAAAATCTCCCAAGGGGATAATACAACCTCCTCAAAAGAGAGAATATTTGCTCCACAACGGGAGAATAAACATCCAACACATAAAAAAAGAGCACAACACACATAGAACCACCACAAAACATTACAAACGACACATAAATGAAAACTCGAACAAATAAAAAATGAAAAATAGCCCTTCACAACCGCTAGCAAACCCCGAGCCGAACGCAAGAACGGTCCCGGCCAAAAACAAAAAACAAAAAACAAAAAACAAAAAAGAAGAAACACGACTCAGTCGAGATCTAGAAACTATAATCTACAAATAAGGCCTAACTAAACCCGTAAACAAGTCGAACCTTCTCCAACCAAAACACCCCAATCCTCACCGCGATCTCTAGCCGAAGAGGCCCCCCATCACCAAACCGGCGGGAAGTAGTAAGTTGCCCACCACTGCCGACAACCCAAAGCCCCACTGTCAGACCACCCGCCCCAGTACCAAGAGACGGGATGGCTCGAGCAGCATACACAGCCACAAACTCCCCCGCCAGCTGCCCCAGGGCAGCGGACGACCATGGCGAGCTCGAGCCCAACAAACTATGTCGGGACCCCGCCAAAGCACCGCCATGGCCGCTAGGAGCTAGAAATGCCGCACCGGGCTACAGGGGACATTGAAGAAGGAGACTCGCCGGCCACCTAGTGAAGTCAACACAGCGGCAGACTGACGCCGGCATACGGGAGGCTTCATGATCGGGTGGGAGAGCTTTTAGGAATCTCTGATTTTAAAGAGAGATAACTACAATTATGGTGAACAATTTCTGAGTTGCGAGATTTGTTCAAAAATCATTTTTCATTGTTAGGAATGCAAAAATAAAACTAGTCTAGACAATCCCATTTCTACAATAAACACACTTAAACTCACTTTTGACATATGTTAATACATCAAATCATGAATGACTCTGTAAGAAAGACTCTCCATAGAATTTCTGATACTCCTATTTAAAAATATCATACTATGAAAAACAATATAAACATTAAAAGAAGTGATACAAACAAAAGTATGATACTTAATGTTATAATGTATTCAATTTTGTTGATATAGTATTTCGGGTTAACCCGTCTATTCATTAAGCTTCCTTATAAAATCATTTGTGGAAAGATAATATTTACTTAGGTGTCATGAGGGGTTGAGACCTAAAACCCTACTAATTTGAATCCCAGGACAAGAAAAATCACACCAGATAACAGCAAAGAAACCTCAGCAGATGTACTTATCCATTACATTGAAATAACCATCCAAACAAGTGCAAGGCTGGGACGAATCCCTTAATAACTTATTATACGCGTGAATAAAGCACGACTGACTAATGGATCAGCAAATTCAAGCAGTAATGGTACTATGCTTAGCCACTGTCAGCTGCAAGTCCTCCTTCTTTGCACCAACAATCTTGTCGACTACCTTTCCCTCTTTGAAGAACAAAAAGGTGGGCATAGCCTCCACTTGATTTTCCTCAGCCACGGCCTGCACAAAAATGTTTTCACACAAGATGAGCAACTAACTAATCAATAGATCCCATTCGACAATCTCGATATAAATACTAGATTTTTTTTTGTTTTTATTTTTTTAATTTCTGAAGTTCAACTCGTTAAAAATCAAACAAAAGAATGATACAAATTGGTAAGAAGTAAAAGTCGAAAAAAGGGTACCTTGAGTTCATCCACATCAACCTTGAGGAATATAACATGGGGTGTCTTCTTGGCAATGTCAGCCAAAATCGGAGCAATGAAACGGCACGGCCCACACCATGAAGCCGTGAAGTCAACAACCACCTGATTGAAAAGTTTTTGCAATAAGAAACATAAATAATAATACACAAAACAAATCTCAATAAAACGTTAAGCCAAAATCGGATGGTTAAAACATAAATAAGCTGGAAGTATCAAATAAGAACAACATGCAAGAATTCGGCTTTTGCCTAAGTTAACACCATCATAAATACTCATGTCAAGAGATAAAATGACCTTTTTTCTTCACAAGAAATGTTATCATATTCATTTTAGGCTATTCAGGGGAATCGATTGCGAGCAGCATCTCGCATGAAACTATCACACTCATAACACATAACCTCACAGAAGAACCCCTTTTTTTTCACATTTTATTCCCAACGGATATGTGACGATATCAACTGGGGATGCTAATTTGGTCTAAATAGAGATAAAAGCCAGATAATACTCTGCAACAACATCAAGAAAGCCACAATATTTTGCCCTCAACAACATCAAGAGAGCCAGTTGAATAATTCACTTTTCTGTGTCCACTATAAAACGAATAGATGGATCTTGACAATAATCACCTCCCTCTACCAAATTCAACATATCGACACAAGTATACATAAAAAAAGATACACCACATACACACACACACATCATTTGTACTTAAACCCTAACATACCCAAACACGCCTCAATTCACACATTAACACTTACAGGAGATATCTGATCAAGAATTTTTCATCATCATCATCTTAATCATCTTTCCATCAATGAAAAATCCCGACAAAAATCGCCTCCCTTAAGACCCCAAAATTGGTAACAATTTCAACATATATCGACATAACACACAAGAAGAAGACAAACACACACACACACACACACACACACACAACATCATTGGTGCTAAAACCCTAACATATATAAACTCACAAAAGAGAACCATACAATGCAAATTATGAAAATACACAAACTAAATCATCCAAATATCCTTTGATTCACACATTACGCTAAAAAGGGACACCTGACCCAGAATTTACAATCATTTATCATCAACATAAGACTGAAAGAGGGCTTACCAGTTTCTTACTGTCGACGCTCTCCTGGATACGCTGCTTCCACTCGTCAACGGAGTGGACGCTGATCACCTGTCCCTCTTCGGCCATTTTTCAACAACTGTTTCACAGGAAAGAATCGAAAATCCCGAGGTTTTTCTGGTTCTTTTATGCGTTTAATGTAAGCAGAGAATACTAGGAAGAAAGAGTGAGGCGCATATCATGGTCTCGTATTTATTAAGCTATGTGAGGCGGTGTGTAACCAAAATAGACAAGTTTGCTCGATTAGTATACGAACATATGTCCGGCCCAAAATGCCTAGGGGATCAGATTCAATTAATTGTTGTTATCAACTCACACTAGTTTTACTCCCCAGCATTTGCACGAAAAACAATATAGTAAAAATAAAAGTAGGTAAAAGTATAGAAAAAAATAAAAATCGTAACAATAAATGATAGAAAATAATTTAAAAAAGTGAATCTAAATATTATTAAACACTCCTTTAATATAATATTCGTAGTTTTTCTATTGTCAGAAACTCCATCACAACAAATCATTATCGTTAAATTTCTTCGACTCGTGATTTTAAAATTTTTTTTTCAAAATATTTGATGTATCTTTGTAATATCCGAAAGAAATATTTTTTTTTATTATTATTGTATGACTGCAATAGAAAATATAGATATTTGTAGTCATTCTTAATTAGTTGTGAAATATTTATTTATATACTACCAAAAAATATATAGTATCAAAAAAACAAAATATTTTGTATTTCATGACATAAAAAAGATGTTACAGAAATGGGCATCATCCCAAAAATGACTTGTCAACGAAAATTGTGTAACTAAAAGTTAAATATTATTATTAAATAGTGAACATGTTTTTATTAAATGAAATCATATTATTATTAATTGCTGGCTTGAATAAAATTTATTGAAACTTGCCAACAATTATATATATATATATAAATTTAGATTTCGTCCAATTGACTAAAGGCGAAAGGCGATTTACAGACCTGAGTTTCGAATTTTGAGATCAAATTCAATTAATTGTTGTTATCAACTCACACTAGTTTTAGAAAAACGAACATTTGCACGAAAAACGATATAATAAAAATGAAAGTAAGTAAAAGTATAGAAAAAAATAAAAATCATAACAATAAATGATAGAAAATACTAGTAATTTAAAAAAAAGTAAATCTAAAAATTATTAAACACTTATTTAACACAATATTCGTGGTTTTTCTATCGTCAAAAACTCCATCACAACAAATCATTATCGTTAAATTTCTTCGACTCGTGATTTTGAGATTTGATTTTTCAAAATATTTGATGTATCTTTGTAATATTCGAAAGAAATATTTTTTTTTTTATTTTTGTATGACTGTAATAGAAAATATAGATACTTTTAATCATTCTTAGTTGTGAAATATTTATTTATATACTACCAAAAAATATATTGTATCAAAAAAAAAAAATATTTTGTATTTCATGACATAAAAAAGACGTTACGGAAATGGGCATCATCCCAAAAATAACTTGTCAAAAAAAATTGTGTAACTAAAAGTTAAATATTATTATTAAATAGTGAACATGTTTTTAATAAATGAACTTATATTATTATTAATTGCTAGCTTGAATAAAATTTATTGAAACTTGTCAACAATTATATATATATAAATTTATACAATTTTAAAATTTTCAAACAGACCGTTGATATTTATAGAATTTCGTGCAATTGACTAAAGGCGAAAGGCGATTTACAGACCTGAGTTTCGAATTTTGAGATGAATTGGAATGGTGCTGCCAACAATTATATATATATATATATATATATATATAAATTTATACAATTTTAAAATTTTCAAGCAGACCGTTGACATTTATGAATTTCGTGCAATTGACTAAAGGCGAAAGGCGATTTACAGACCTCAGTTTCAAACTTTGACATGAATTGGAATAGTGCTGCAATGCCGACCACGTTCATGAGGGATACTTTTTACACTATTCACTGAAAAACTGTAAATTTGGTTCCATAAATTTAGACCTATTATAAAAGAGTAACTAGTGTGTGACTCCGGCAATGCACGAGCAATATTTATTTAGAGAATATTATACTATAAGATGCACATATATTAAATAAAAATTTTTAATAGGTAGGAAAATTGTACAACAAGATAATATTCGACAGAACAACAATATATATTATTAAAAGACCTACTCGTACACAACATTAGTAATTTGATTACTGGTCAACTCTTTGTTCTCACGTACTAATATTTTCAACCCTTTCTATTCTTTACACGCAAAACAACAATATTTTTTGTAAGTCGCACAACACTACAGTCCTTCCAAGTTTTAGAAAATATATTGTACATTTAAATATGTCTTTATCGACCCAGATAGTATACCTAGAATTACATTGTATAAAAATTTGAAAGAATAATCTAAACTCATATGTTTAATTCCAAAGTAATAGTATCGATTTTTAAATAATTTACATTTGAGATTTTAAATAGTAAAATTTAATATCGAAAAATCATATTTGATGTATTACTCAAAATCTGTTGTAATTAGGAAAAACTCATCATAGATAATAGATTAGATTTTATAGTGCCCAATAGATAAGTAATTTTAATATTTAAATTTGAAATTCAAAATGATAAATGATTTTGTATGCATTCAGATTTTTTTCGAATAAATAATGAGAATAAAATTTGAATTCAACAAAAACGTAAACATTAGCTGAATTTACCTAACATAAATTTAAAAAACCATCAATTTACGGTACTTTTAGGTTGACAGATTTTATGCAATTAATTAAAAATATTAAAAACTGACAGAATTTCAAGTGCATTTATGATTGTCTATTTTTTGGGCAATAATAATTTTTTTTTTTGGAAAAACTATCGAAAATAGAATGTATTAAATGTTTATTGACTTTTTTATGTTCTTATATTAGTTGTTTATTTATATAGATGTAGATGTAGATATAGATATAGATTAATTTTGAATTACAAAACCAGAAAAAATTTATTAAGAGCAAAATGCATAGCCCAATAAACATGCCATAAATACTAAAACAAGCCTTAGACTTTTAAAATTAAAAAAAAAAATAGCCAAAATAAGAAGCCCAATGAATTTTTAATTATGGTGTCGAAAACCCAAATAAAAGGCCCATTAAAGAAATAAAATATCCCAACTTAACAATACAAAAATGATCGACGGTTTATGAAGCCTAATGAATTTTCAAATCTGTTTCAAATTTTCCTCTTATTGAGTCTCTGTTTATGAAATGTTGATATCATCTTCTTCAAAAAGTATTATACAAAATTCATATATTCGATCGATGATCTAAACAAAATTCACATATGTTGTGAATATTATATCTTTTGTTTAAAATGATCGAGATATTTTAATTTATTTCATAAAAAATTTTATTTTTTGTACTTTGGTTTGTAATTTTTATACGTAGATCTGCACCTGCATCGCCTGGACTCACGGGTTCACTGTGTTGGTCATTTGTAAGATTGGCGAGCATATGCTCATTGTTATCTCTGTGATTGAGTCGACTCTTACTTTCTTGTATTGACCATGCGAGTTGTTTGTCGATGTAAGTACGTTGGCTGAAACTGCGGTTGAGATTCACAACGATTAATATGAACCCAGCGCGGTTCAACTCGGCGCCACGATGAATTGGCTTACGTAGGTCCATCCCATTAGTTGTTTGGCCATGACATATATATGTTAATCCAAAAACTATTCATCGTTTGTTTGCCATTTTACATTATTGTTGTGGACGGGCAAATCGGTCGAGTTGGGGGTTATCGATTGCCTTGAGGAGAGTCGAATTAAATTTCATCCTTGGTCGATATTATGCCCATGACTCTTATGATCGGCACAATACCGAGACTTGCCCAATGCGGACTCTTCCTTCATAATCGACCGCATATCGGGGACTATTCCCTATTCTTAATTTCTTTATAAATGGCAGCGACTCCGACATAGTAAATCTATTTTAGCTAGCCACCGTTTTTTCTTGTTTTCACTAGGCTGCCATAATTTGTGCACCTAGGCTTCATGATCTTCAAGTCCTTAGAAAATTGCTCCTCTATGGCCTTCACATGTGATGCATTGAGGGCCCCAAAGATTGGCAACAACATTGATTACTGGGCGATTATGTGTTTTCGGGCTATCGCGAGAAATTCTGGATAGGTCGTTGGTTCATTTTGGTATACAGACTGGCGAAACGTAAAGTTGGGGCAAAGTTTGGTGTATGTCGCCACCAAAAGCATTTCAGAATGACATGGCTCCATGTTTTGGACTCTTGTATTAAACCTAGCCACGTAATCTTTCAAGCTCTCATTGCCCCCTTGCATGATATTAGCTATGGATACATTGGGGATCAATGGAAGCCAGTGAATTGATGTGGAACGCCATTCTAAGTTGGTCCTAATTGTTTATCGATCTCAAGTCCAACAAATGATACCACCATTCCGTTTTTTCCCCAACTATGCGAAACAGTACGACACCAAAGGGCGTCGTTGGCCTCTTACAAGTCCATACATGAGGTGTATTGCCTCAAGTATGCATATGGATTGATGTATCTATTATAGAGGTCAATCTGAAGGACTTTGATTTTGGTGGGCAACATCTCGTAAAGAATATGTAGAGAGAGTGGAGATTTCAGGTCGACCGCAAACTAAGGACCGACTAAAGAGAGGTAGGAAGAATAGTCGAATGTACGCAGTTGACGGCGCTCCTGTTGGGCCTCCAGATCGACAATGTGCTTATTCAAACATCAAGGGATTGATTGAACCAAATTCAGCATCAGATCGAGCCTAGCTCTCGCCCATGCCCCATTGAGGGCGAAAAATAACGGTCTTGTCATTCCCATTGGTAGTCCCCTGTTGATATGCGATTTTGTATCAACCCATAATATTCGTAGAATTTGTATATATAATTTTCTGTTGAATAATTATATGAAAAGATTAGAGAGAAATTGAAGAAAAAAAATTCTTTGTGTTTTGTTTCTCTGGCCTTCCCCACCAAAGGGAAGCCCCCCTAGTTTTAAGATGATGGCCCTCTCCCCCAGACAAAGGCACTGCCTCGCCTTTTTATCAGATAAGGAAAAGAAAAGTAAAAAAGCCCCTTTAAGCCCGTTCACACATTCATTTTTCTGGGCTTTTACATCTAATAGGCTTTGGTGTCTAATGGGCCCTTATATGTTGGGCTTTTACCATATTTTACAAATTCAAACGTAATAAATCAAACGTGACCGCGCAGGGCCCAAAAATTATAATAAATAAATAATGACATCGATTGTATTTGTCTTGTCGGCAATTATTGTGTCTGTCGGGGCGGATTCTTTATGATATCCAGGTCGGGCTGATGACGTTGAATTCTGCTTGGCTCTAATATGTCTTGACTTTTGGGGACTCATTTAATATTAATAAAGCAGAACTTGTTATTTATATTTATTTAATATATATATCCACGTGGAGCATTTTTATTAGCGGAGGCCAAGTTGGGTATTAAAACATCCCCCAAAGAGCGTGGGAGTCTACCTTATGGAAGGCAAACTGTTAGGGGACAACAGTTTTATGGGTTGGTTTGGAAGGATTTTCTGATTTAGGATGATTTGATTTTTCGGGTGAGGCATTATGGAAGATTTGGAAAAAGAGGTCGATAATCCAATTCGATAAAAATTAGACTGACAAAAAGTTGGTTGACATCAGGGAGGGGAGAGGTTGTTCTCCTGGTTGTCATTATTGTTGCTAGAATTATTTGGCGATGATGACAGTATGACACATAGCATAAAAACGAACAACTTGCAAAGTTGAGACAACAACTGAGTGGATTCCAACAGATTAAAAGAAAAAAAGCCCTTCTTCTAGTGTTAGTTTGTTGGTATTAAAACTTAATGACACATAATAACGACAATTGGTTAACGTTATCAGAGAGAATAAAACAAATTTTGAATGTAACTGATTCTTGTATTACGCTTTTCACTTTTCATCGCGTATGTTGTAATTGCTAATGTGTTTATCGTATATCTCGTTTGTATTTCTTGTGGTTTAATGTTGATGAGGTTATTGAAATTTATACCAAGTAAAAAGTAAAAGTCATCATGATTTGTGTCCTTCTACATGCATCGTGATTTGTGTCAACACGTCTTTTTGGGATGCGACATGTATTAGATTTGTTGGTGGCGACCTTATTCACTCTGAACGATTATCAGTTTCAGGAAACTCATTTCACCTTGGACTTTTTCACATAGAATAGTGATATCAACACGAATGAAATTGTATGCGACATGAGATCGGCACAAAGGAAGTTCTATGCGATCAACGTCAAAATTGAGGCTTCGATCATAGAAGATATAAGCCAATTTGATTTTGAGGGATAAGTAGAGTGACGTGCTAATGTCGGCCCCAACTCATATCGACAAAAGTATGCATATTGAAAATCTCTATGCTCCTTTAACTTTGAACATGTTATGTAACAATATATCAAAATTATTTCAAAATATCCAAAATTTTTGATATATTATATAGTTATTATGAATAGATATAATTAAAGCCTTTCAAGCGTCTCCACCTCGACAAGAGTGCAACCAACATTGAGAGCTATAAAAGAGCGAGGAGGGCTGCAAAGCGTGCCGTGAGTGTAGCGAAGGGTCAGGCCTATGATGACCTTTATCAGCGCCTAGGCACGAAGGAGAGGGAGAAGGACATTTATAGGATAGCTAGGATTCAGGAGATGAAGACAAGGGACATCAACCAAATCAAATGCATCAAGGATGGGTCGGATCGACCACTGGTGAAGGATGGGGAGATCAAGGACAGATGGCGAGAGTACTTCGACAAATTGTTTAATGGGGAGAGTGAGGGTCCTACCCTGGAGTTGGTTGACTCATTTGAGGATAACAATAGATGTTTGGTGAGGAGAATCCGAGAGGCAGAGATTCGAAGAGGCTATGAAGAGGATGAAGGGAGGTAAAGCAATGGGCCCTGATGGTATCCTTATTGAGGTGTGGCGATGTTTGGGTGCCAGAGCGTTAGTATGGTTAACTAAGTTTTTTAACCTCATCTTCCGGTCAAACAAGATGCCTGATGAATTGAGGAGAAGTACTTTAGTACCGATCTTCAAGAACAAGGGTGATGTTCAAAGCTGTGGTAACTACCGTGGGATTAAGTTGATGAGCCATACGATGAAGCTCTGGGAGAGGGTTATCGAGTATCGCCTACGACGAGTGACGAGTGTGACCCAAAACCAATTTGGGTTTATGCCTGGAAGGTCGACCATGGAGGCGATTTTCCTAATACGACAGTTGATGGAGGGATATCGGGACCAAAAGAAGGACCTGCGCATGGTCTTTATCGACCTTGATAAGGCTTATGACAGAGTATCGAAGAATGTCATGTGGTGGGCCTTAGAAAAGCACAAAGTCCCATCTAAGTACATTACCCTCATCAAGGATATGTACAAGGATGCGATGACGTGTGTCCGAACATGTGGGGGCGATACCAGCGACTTCTCAATTAAAATAAGACTACACCAGGGGTCAGCATTGAGCCATTTTTTATTTGCCTTGGTGATGGATGAGGCCACAAGGGACATACAAGGTGATATCCCATAGTGTATGCTCTTTGCTGATGATGTGGTGCTAGTTGACGAGAATATGGCAGGGGTAAATAGGAAGTTAGAGCTGTGGAAGGACACGTTAGAGTCGAAAGGCTTCAGACTTAGTAGGTCGAAGACTGAGTACATGACGTGCGCTTTCAACATGGCTACTCATGATGGTGGTGACGTTAGCCTTGACGGGCAAGTGGTGGCCAAGAAGGAGACATTTCGGTATTTAGGATCGATGCTACAAAAGGATGGCGACATTGATGAAGATGTTAGGCATAGAATTGCATCCGGTTGGTTGAAATGGCGTCAAGCTTCGGGTGTTCTCTGTGATAAGAGGGTGCCACAAATGCTAAAAGGTAAGTTCTATAGGACGGCGATTCGCCCGGCGATGCTATATGGTACTGAATGTCGGCCTACAAAAAGGCAATATGTCCAACAACTAAGTGTAGCAGAGATGCGGATGTTGCGTTGGTTTTGCGGGCACTCAAGAAGAGATAGAATCCGAAATGAGGATATTCGAGATAGGGTCGGGGTGGCTCCAATTGAGGAGAAATTGGTTCAACATCGGCTGAGGTGGTTCGGACATGTCCAACGGAGGCCTTATAATGCACCTGTGCGTAGGGGAGTTCTTCAGCGGGCCGATGTTGTTAAGAGAGGTAGAGGTCGGCCTAAACTCACTTGAGAATAGTCGGTTCAGAGAGACCTTAAAAATTGGAATATCTCCAAGGATTTAGCGGTTGATAGGAGTGCTTGGAGGCTAGCGATCAACGTGCCGGAACCGTGACTTTTGCTCCTTTCTCGTTTGCTCCAATCTCTTTTTTTTTTTTTTAAACCACTGTTTCTATTGGGTTTCATCTCTAGTCTACCCCAACTTGTTTGGGACTAAAAGACTTTGTTGTTATTGTTGTATGAATAGATATAATTAAAATAGTTATGAATAATCTTTAGGGCCACTTGTTTTTATGAATTTAAATTAAAAGATAAATATCAATGCTCCTTATATCAATAAATATAATTAATAGACTTTTATAAATGTTAGTATGAGTATCAAATCAAATATTCTCAAGAACTTATTAATATGATATTATAATTTATATTAAAAACTAATAAAAATAAATATTTTATATTCTTATAAATAAAATATCTATAATTATTAATACAACTAAGAAATAAACTCATTCCGCTATTAATTCATGTATGCATATGTGGTAGCACTCTTAATTTGGGTTCAATATGTCTCGAATTTTAGTCATACATAAAATAAGCGATGAATTATTATTGGTCCTCTTAAAAAAATAATAAGTAACTTCTCTTTCTCTCAATAAAAAAACAGCCATGGAAAAATATAATTAAAAAAATTAACACATTCACATCAAATTTTCATAATGTTGTTTTAACAACACATCAACTTTAAATTAACAATTTATATTTTTACCTTTATCATGTTAAAACAAATTATGTTAAATTGTTCTATTCATATATTAATACATAGTGTGTTTATAATTTTAAGTGGGATTCCAAATTAAATTGACCTAAAATCTTAATAATGTGGAGAAATGCTACAGTCTCCGGAACTATTCCGTCAAGGTTTATAACCGTTAGATCATTATATAAAATAATTGATCCAAACATTATAAATCCCGACAGAATAGTTCCGTAACGGGACGGTAGCATATCTTCCAATATTGTGATACTAATTATTTTGTTTGTTTTTGTTTTTTCGGGACACCGCCAATTATTAGAGTTCTGAAAAAACATCAACTCTCATTCCGTTTATTTCCATCTTCTCCCCAGTATCAGGTGTTCAAATTATTTTGGGCTTTGCTGCGTTTTTTCCTTCTCAACAGAGATTGGAAGGGAAGACTTACTGTGTTGTGGGGAGTGACGAAAATGGATGCTGACCCGAACATTGTAAGTCACACTTTTCAGGATTTTCTGGGCAGTTGTCCGATGTTTTTTCGACGCAATTTGTTTATGTTTTTTCATTTACTTTGTACCTCGTGCTTGTCTGAACTTGTTGTCAATTAGCCCATTCTATTGTATCATCGTGTTGATTGGTATGTGCCCTTAATTCCCAATTTTTTTTTGTATAAATTGCAAATTACAATGTTCAATTCTGCTGAAAATTTACAGAGAACAAGGAACAATCAAAATGTATACAGAACATAGGTTTCTTGGTATCTTGTAAAAGTGAGGAGAATTTAAGTGGGATTGTTTATGTATGTGTTATTTTCTGACCCTTATAATCTGAAGTGTTGGTTGAGGTTTGATTCTTGGAACTCTGGGTCTTTCGAGTTTCAATCGTGATGTGCAATATTTCTCGAGTTGGAAAGAATACGATTTAATGTATGTGAAGGTGCCCGTTTGCCGTGATAATGTCTTCCGGTTTGAGCATAGGGAAGATATGTATAGGAGTGACGAAAAGGTTTCATGAAACAGACTCAAATTCACTAGAGTGCCCGGCAATACTCAGTTCACGCCTTTTTCTAGTGTCATGCTTGTGATGCTTACTTATCCTGCAGGATGTGAATAGTAGTGACATTACCAAGATTGTTCTATCATATCTTGTGCACAATTGCTACAAAGACACGCTTGAGTCTTTCATTGCTTGTACTGGGGAGGAACATACCATTAGTCATGTTGAGGACTTGGAGAAAAGAAAACGTAAGGGCCCTTGTCAAATTTCTTATTCTATTCCTTCAAGGCAATGAATTCTTTTTTTCTTGTAGTTTAATGGATCTTTTTCATTTGATTCTTTAATGTTTGTAATTATATGGTATTCCGAATGTGCCACGTAGAGATTGACGCGAAAAGCATATGCGAACCTGTGGGAATATATTGTTTTTTCAGGAAACTCTATTATTCCATTTCTCTCTTGCATACGATCACACATTCCGAATTATTCTTGATCCCTCTAAGAATTCTGTTCAAACACTTTTCTCCAGTTGAAGGAAAGTTTTTTGACGAAAGCATATCCTTATCACACCCTTAGTTTTCTAAAGGACTTGAGAGTAACATGGTAATGGGAAGTGACTTTAGGCTATCAAGCATTATGTCGAAGATCCTTATGAAGTAATGAACTTTATGAGATGGAGTTCTAGAAGAAGCACTGCTATAAACTAAAATAAATTAACGAGGGCCAAGAGAAGAAGAAAAATTTGCGAGATGAGAGATGCTTTTCCCATTGCAAGGATCTTTCAGTAACACCCCCACCTAATTATATAGTTTTTCCACTTTCATGAACTTGGCGTGTAAAGTGCTGGTATAAATTATAATGCACTTTGTGGGAGCCAAAATTAACACTCAAGTAACCTTGGTCCTCATCTTAAATTTTTTACCTGCAGAAATACACCAATTTGCATTGAACGGGAATGCATTGGAGGCTATCAAGTTGACAGAAGAATATACCCCTGGCTTGTTGGATGCGAATGAGGATTTGCATATTGATCTATTGTCACTTCATTTTGTTGGGCTTATTCGCTTGAGAAAAACGTAAGTAAGGTTGGTTTTATTTAGAGGTTTTAAGCAGATGTGTACTTTACTCGCACCTCGTTTTTTTTCTTTTACAGTGACGAGGCTCTTGAATTTGCAAACTCCAAGATGGCTCCTTTTGGGAAAGAGCAGAGACTTGTTCAAAAGCTTGAAGTATATGTCATTTCCAATACATTTTTCGTTTAATCTGTAAATTTGCCCTCATATTTCGAGCTAATTGTGTATTAATAATATTCATGGTTTTTTTTTTTTGCAGGACTGTGCCGGTCTTCTTGCATATCAGGAACCCGAGAAATCCCCACTGTTCCATCTTTTAAGCCCGGAACATCGACACCACGTAGCCAACAGTTTAAACAGAGCAATTCTTGGTATTTTCTTTTTCTCTTTAAAGTTGTAGCACTGAGAATATTTGTTCTTTCTTCTATTTTTTTCCCCCAATCTGTATTCATCATTTCAGTACGTTTTATGGTATTTATTTTGCTCGTCATATTGCAGCTCATACTCAGCAACCCAGCTACTCAGCAATGGAAAGGCTAATACAGCAGACAACCGTGGTTAGACAGTACTTAAATCAAGAATTCAACAAGGTGTGAAGTTTGTTGTTTTCTGCTATGCATTTATCTATGAATCACACTTCGTTTTTCAGACATTTTGTGAATGAGGAATGCTGTCATGAGGTTTAGCATTCTCCTGAAAGATGTACTATTTTACTGATGTAAAGCGGACACTTAAAATCTAGAGTATTTTTCATATTTAAGAAGGATGTATATGAGAGGATATATGCAAAGAAAGTACGTAAAATACATATAGTTTCCTGTATTACATTACGTATAACTGGAATCTAATCTAATGTGCTATTTGTTCTTTTTCCAATATAATTAGGATGGGCATCATCAACCTTTCTCTTTGGAGGATTTTCTCAAGAGCTAAGCCTTCTGGATTTTCTTGAAGCAATCGTTTGAGATATGCGTTGTATTGGTGGCTTCAAGGTGATTGTTGCACGTAAAACCTTCATATATGATTCATTTATTCCGAAACATATAATGGCCTACTTGATACTTCTATTAAATTACACTAGTCTTGGAGTAAAAATTTTAACTACCATTGGACGGCATTTCATCATTTAGACACGAGCCTAATCTTAATTTCTCGTCGTAAGGTGTAAACTACCCGAGTTCTATCCTTGTGAAGAGGATCTCCTTGCCTTTTTTTCTTTTTCTTTTTTTTTCCTATTTTTTGGTCAGATTTATGTATATGTTTTAGGATGAACTACCAAGGGGGACTTCTTTCTTTTCTTTGTTTTTCAAGAGAGAATTTTATGATTGCACAGTTTAATCTTATGTTATTATTTTTTTTTTCGACTCTTGAAGTTTTCGACTTCTTGAGAAGTTGGTAATATTACTGATTTGCGTAATGATAACTTGTAATTTGCATAATGTGGTTTGCCCAAATTTTATATTTGGGATATACCTAAAAACGAATATATCGACACACAAATTAATCGGGTGACGAATTATTCATGCCCCGACATATGATAACGAAACCCGAACCACGTGACAAATTACCATGTTCCTCTAAAGCTATAATTACTACCAAAATTCTCAAACCACAAGTAACAACTTACAACAAACATCAACTGAGGTAATTGTCCTGAAACAAACAATCTGCAAAATAACACATAAACAAACTCTTCATATCAAATTTTTCATATCTCCACAACAAGTATTTTCCACCGATGACTTCCAGTGCCGGTTAACAAACCATAAAGAGTCGGCCTCGACTGCAAATCCATCCTGATTACGATGCCAACCGAAATATGCATGGCTCTTGTTCTTAATATCAAAAATTGCATGCCCAAAGCTAGCCTCCCGATAAGCTGAGTAGCTCGGTTGTGGCTCGGTCATCCTACAAGAGCCAAAATTAAATACAGAAAAAAAAAAGCCGAATAAGTCTTAAACAGGGAGTTTACACTCGACGTACTCTTTGACCAGGCCTTCTTGATTTCCTCCATCACCTATAGTGATATAAACTGGAGCCGAGTCGTCGTTAATTGGAGTGCATAATCTGTTCACCACATTGTATGCTATATTGGATATACGTTCCTATTGCCAACAAAATGTAAAGTGTGATGTAAAATGTTGAATCGAGTTCAAGCTTATATGGTAGCACTTGCTAAAAATCTTATATAAGTTAAACATAGTGTCTTTCTAAACTACAAATCTCAAATGTATATTCATTGACAATCCCAAATATCCGAAAGTTGGTCTATAAGAAAAAAAAAAAAAAAAAGAAGTGTATTATTTGATACATTCAGACGTAAACCAAGATACACTTACAGATCGTTCGTACGCATGAACATGGCCAGCAAAGATGACATCAACTTTGTACTCAACAAACAACGGTTCGTACATTACACGCATAGTCTCTCCTTCCATATAGTGATGTACATAACTGCTATACAGAGGGCTGTGCATTAGTACAATCAGCCATGGAGTCTCTGTTCTATTCACTCTAGGCAGCTCGCTCGTGAGCCACTTGTATTGTGGTGTGTATTTACCTATAGAAAAGAAAGAAAGAAAGTAAGAAGAACGAAGATATAATTATGATTTATGTTGGATCAAATTTGCTTTTATCTGCAGCGAACTTGTTTTTCTTTTTCTTTTTATAAAATCGACAAACTCGATACCATAAGCTGAATAAGAAGAGAGGACAATGATGTAGGCGGAAGCTCTCTTGATGGAGTACCAAAGAGGAGAAGTACTTCCCGATGCTCTATATGGTGTGAAAAATCGATTTTTGTACGGCTTGAAAGGTTTCGTTTCGCCCTACAGTAAGAAATAAGTACTTCCAATTTAATTTGAAAGTTTTGCAATTTTCGGAACTTTACCTTAAAGAAAATCAATATAAAAATGATACGAAATGAAAATATATATATATATATATATATATTTCATATTAAAGAAAACATACGATTTCAGGAACAAAGTCGATTTCATGATTTCCAGCAGTCCAAATCCACGGCTGATAGGCTGCATTTCTCTCGACAAATCTTCCCCAAGTGTCCCATCTTGTATTATCATGCAAAGGATAGCTATCGGCATAAGAAAGGTCTCCAACAAACAAAATCGTCTGTCCTCTTACAGGGTTCATTTCATAATGAGTAAGAGTCCGGTTTGAATCATGAGTCTGACCAAGATCACCTGTTTCGTATAATATAGACATCATTAACACATGCAATCAACCTCTTTTTTTCTTTTTTCCTTCTCATATTTCAATTTCAGTAGAATATAAACATCATTACCTATGAGACCAAACGTATAAGGAACATCCGGGCCCGGTTGAGGAGGAGTAGCGAACCAAAACTGCCGCGTGACATTTCCTGTTCCGATTTCATAATAGTATTTCGTATCGAACTGCAGTTTAAGTACTTGTTTCAAAAAACTTTAGACATCAATGTGAACATATAGGCTATAGCATCAAATAAAAATGGCGGTACCTCAAGATTCTTAATAGTACAGTGATGGGCGGTACCTCAAGATTCTTAATAGTACAGTGATGAATGTAACCCGAGGTATAATTGTAGAACTTATATTTCGCAACAATGCCATATCCGATTTGCTTGATCGGGTTGTTTTCAGCCCAATAGAGCACTGAACGTGAACCCGATTCATTTGGTGTGATCCAAGATATTATAACACCCCTACCTTCATGATCTCCTTGTGTAATGTGAACCTTCAAATATCAAGCAAACATTAGATTGATATAAGAGATGTTCGAAATATATAATGTCGATAAATGTTTTTTTTTTTCTTGGTGTAGAAAATGAATATCATCTAGCTCCATTAGTACATGCACAGAATTAACACAAATTCTTGTGCGAGGCGACCTAACCGTTAGGCGGGTCGACCTATCATACATTTTTCAAACCAAATACATTATTGTTCTATGAAATATCAAACGGCCTCGCCGTTTGCCAAACTCTGTTGAGAAGAAGTATGTAGGCCTAACGGTTAACCCAGCTAAAAACAGCCTTACTAATCAATTTGAAGTATCACATATACTGTTCCATTGATTTATCATTTAATCATGTCAATCATCATAAAGTGTGTTATGGAAAATGCTACAGTCCAATTACGGATCCATTCATCGAGATTTATAACCATTAAATCATCATGTAACCTTCGTGGACAGTTGATCTAACGGTTACAAACCCGACTGAATGGTTCCGTAACGGGGACGGTAGAATCTCCCGTAAACATATCAGATACCATCAATTCTTATCCTTACGATCCACCTTGCAAACAGAATCCCACCTCAAAAATCACAAAAGAAATCAAAATCGACAACCCTAAAAAACAGGGGATGGTCAAGATTTTCCCCTAAAAACTGCAAAATGTATAAAATTTGCACCCAAAAAGAAAAAAAACATTGAAAATAAGAACAACGGGCAAAAGGGCTCTTCAATTTTCACCTGCTGAGGAGAATTATAACCTGGAGGCTCGCGAAGAACATCGCTGTCCAAAGGCATATCTTGGCTCAGCCCATTTGGCCGCACATAGCTGCTCGTAAACCCGCCGTCGCACAACCCAAGTGCTGAAACGAGGATTAAGGCCGCGATGAGATGAACTGAACTGGTAAAAACACAGCGACCTTCCATTTTCTGTGAGCTTCGAATTGTTGGTGTGAAAAAGGCCAGTGCTTTAGCCTTATAGGGCGAGTTTTATCTGTTGAAGGAAAAGGAATATCCATTTTATAGGATACGAATATTTGGGAGGCCGCTGCAATTCTTATCATCTCTTCTGGTAAACATTTATTGCAGCTCCTTTCATAAGCTTGACACAAGTGACGACAGTGTTTTATTGAAGAGAATCATTTGTTGTACAATCGAAATTTGTTCACCCTAAGCGAGGATTGTATAGTCATTTTTTTTGGTTTTCTTTTGAGTTATTATTTTTACCTTTCTTTTTCAGATCAGAAATATAGTATTATTGATAAGAAAAAAAATATATATATATTTTATTTTTCCTATTTCCACCTGTTTATTTTTTATTTTCCCGCTAATTTTCTATTTTTCAGCTAGACGAAAAGTTGGGATTTAGCGCCAAGAGTGCATACGGGATCTAGCCTTTGTCGATGCTATATATGGTTTTAAAATATAACACCGTTAAGGAATGTTGGAATATCACTTGTGAGTGTCCCACATTGATTTTATAGGAAAAATGAATCTAGTATATAAGCGTAGTGGGCTACTCCTCTTATCACCAATTGGTTTTGGGATGGAACCTCACTAAAGTGCATCTAGGCTCACCTTCTTATGGTACGCCTTCATCTGGTGGGACCGCACTCTCTTCCCCAGGATGGAAAAATGGACTTGGGATAACTAAAATTTTAAAATTAAACTTGAAAAAACCATCTATAAAAATATAAAGCTCACCTTCTTATAGTACGCCTTCATCTGGTGGGACCGCACTCTCTTCCCCAGGATGGAAAAATGGACTTGGGATAACTAAAATTTTAAATTTAAACTTGAAAAAACCATCTATAAAAATATAAATCTAGTGTTTACGTATTGGCCAACTTTAGAAATCGAAATCATCATAGTTTTATTTACCTAAAAGTTATATATACGTCGGGTGGAGACAATGTGATGTAGGGAAAGCGTACGAATGGGAAGGATAAACGAGTAAACGAGATACTCTCTCGTAAAACACGTAAAACTCACCATTAATTCATTTTCTTATTCAATATCTAACTTCAGATAACAAAAGAGGGGAGTCCTTTATATAAGGCTCATAAATCTTATTTCTAACTTGTCCAACAAGACAAGATCTTATAATAATATCTAAGCCTAACTTATTTTCCAAGATAACTAATAATAATAATAATAATAATAATAATAATAATAATAATAATAATAGCAATAATAATAATACTAATATTATTCTACACCATTCTCCCCCGGTTCGGAAGGCTTCGCCCTCGAAGCCGATGCGCTCCCGTGGCCGGCGTGTGGTGTCGAACTCATGGTAGCAAACCCCGTCATTTTCCCCGGTCGAACACAAAGG
>CACSLK010021934.1:354597-385536 GCA_902706635.1 Striga hermonthica | reverse complement strand
ACTTTGATTAGTGCAGGTTGTTAAAAAACTGATCCTTGAGTTTTGACTTACTGTCACAGCTTAACGGGATTGTACATATCCTGATCAACACGATGCAACTTGTCGAACGGAAGTATAAATAATGTCGATATCGTATTCTTTAAAAGGCATTTTGCAACAGAGGATTGTAAAGGTAAAGACTGTTTACGTGTAAAAAAAAAAGATTTTGTTCTCGCTTAGGTAGTGACTCTTTGTTAAACGTTAGGTTTAGGTTGTGTTTGGTAAGCATATAAGCTATATTATAGTTTATTTGATTAGCTTATAAGCTTCTTGTATTCAAATACGTTTAATTTGGCAGAACAAGGTTTTTTTTTTAAAAAAAAAAGCTCAAGCTAATTTCATAAATTTCATTTGGTAGCTTTTTAATAAACCCATTGAAGTTTTTATTTCAACTAGTTTATAAGTCAAAAGTTATCAGCTATAAGTTCAAAATTTACTTGAAAGCTATAAGCCAACTTATGAGTTGGGTTTACCAAACATAGTCTTACACGCATGAATAATTTTTAACTAAAATCATCATAAACTGAAAAAACAGAATCGAGGATAATTGGATACAATATAGATATAAATTCATGCAATACAATTCAAGCCAGAGATTAATCAAACTACAGCATTCATTTTGCTAAAAAGTTGTGTGATACTCTGTTTTTCCATTCTGCTCACACTTTACAAATTAAAACTACGAGCCTTCTCCGGCAGGGCCTCTCGGGGCCATCTCGACGGCGGATCGTCGGGCTGTGCGGCCGACCTTCGTAGACTTGTCGAATGGTGGCTTCCTCTTCTCGGGTAAGACGGTGGATCCCCCCTTTTTTGATTTTCGACCCTTAGTTGCCAAGAAGGGTATTAGCCAGCGGTTTCCCCGGCAAATGGGCGGCGGAGAGTTTCCAGCGAGCTTGCATCTAGAGTCTGTGGCTTCGATCATCTCTTTGGGGGTGTTTGGGATGAAATCGGGCCGTTGTGCTCCCCTCCTCCCGATTTCTCTGCTTCTGGGCCGTCCGGTTTCTTAGACGGAGTTGAGTCGGGGTCGGGTCTCGTGTCCCTAGCCCGGGTCGTCAGGGCTGAGATGGTGGAACTTGCTTGATCTCCGGTTTCAGGGCTATGGGTTATCTACCTGGGCAGGGAAAGGTTTTCGAGCCTCGAATCTAGTTAGGCGTGTATTCTGCAGTTTTTGGTTTTGCGACTTGGACCAAGCCTCTGTCTTTGTGGGTGGTTGCTTGTGGGTGTCGGCGTCGTTTTGGTTTGGTTTGGTTTCGCTGCTGTGTAAAGAACTTTAATCTAGTTTTCGTTGTGTTTTTTGTTATTTGGTTTGTTTGTGTTGTAACTGTGTAGTCTGTGCATCTGTGTTTTTTTTCTGCGCTTTTCGAATGTTTGTTCTCCCGTTAGGGAGTTGTGTATTCATTTGTTGGGGAGTCTTTTGTGTGTTTGTAGTGTTGTGTTGTGCATTTAGGCTATCTTTGATAGTCCTCCCCTTTCAACTCTAGGCCGGTTATAATTATGTGTTTTTAGTAAAGAATTCTCTCCTTTCGGAAAAAAATAAATAAACTACGAGCTAATATTATTAATACTCATCTTTAATTTCTCCATGTGGTCTGATATTGGTGTTAAGTACAGGTCCAGTGACGGATCTAAGAATTTTAGTCAGGGGGCCCAATTTTTGATGTCAAATAACGAACTTGTAGTTTAAATCGAAACAACTCATTTCATATAAAAATATAATTACTATAAATATAAATATCGATGTCATCAAGTTTTCAAAAACTTAGAATTCGTCTCACTCTCAAACTTTTTTTTTAAGAAAAAGAAAATAAGATTTCATGTATTTACAATTTAAGTTCAACAAATATAATTTATGAAAAAGTAAGTCTTTTTTGTGGAAAAATTGATTTAAATTGAATTTTTCCAGCCTTTTGCATAACACTTTTGTTGATAAGAGTTTATCAAATGAACATTTTTAAGAAAAAAAAAAGTTACAAATGTGATTAAAAAAAGGTAAAATTCGACATTCCATAACGTAACAATCCAACTAAATACACGGTTTTATATGGGTCCCCTGGGCCTCATCTCCATCCGTCCCTGAGTCTGTACAACCTAAATATGAAGGCAAATGCTTGCACATAGGCTGAAAGGGCCGAACATTTTATGGTGAGCGAATCGGACCTGAATTTGGATTCTGCATTACTACCCGAATTCCAGAACTTGTCTCTTCTGTGTCCTGCAGCTTTTTCTTCTTCTTCTTCTTTTTTCTCCCGAAGCACGGCCTAACATTGCTGTTGTAGTTGGAATGCCTATGGAGAGTGGTTTTACCAAATGAAGATGTATGCCAATTTATGCTCGTGAAGAAGAGTCAAGAAGGTAAAATATATTAAAAAGAGATCTATGTCTGTTTCTTATTAAGTTTGTTGGTATGATTTAATTTCAAGTGTTGATGGATTGGACATCATTTACCACGTTAACAAATTAGTACCAGTAAATATTAGACAAATATAGTTTGGTGTAGAATAATGTTGAAGGAATTACTCGTAGAGTGGCGCTCAACTGTGTTAAAACACGTATTACCTGTAACTTTTAAATTTATGTTGCAATACCAGAATTTATCGAAATAGCAGAAACACAAAACAAGAGATATAAACTTTTCGGAGAGCGTCCCACTACTCCTCGGAGATATTTTATTGATAAATCGATTGTGCACTTGTGTATAGTTTGGACTTACAAAAAGTCAAAAACTATAACTCCCTTCTAGCCTAGCACAACTAGACTCGAAACTACCAACTACTTCTCTGGCCATGTCCCATAGACTTCATACTCTTGAATCCCTCGAGCAAAATACAATACTTAATCCCTAAGTACTTGAAACAATGTGTTTTAATAAAATATGAAAAACTAAAACAAAACGGGTTTAGTTATTCGACATTGAAGAACTAAACCGTTTTGTTTTATTTTTATTCGAACATAGTTAAGTGCATTCTACGGGTAATACCTACGTCTCAATTAGTATTATTAATATTAATTATTATTATTATTATTATTTATTATTTTTTTTTAGTTTGGTGGACAAGTTAAGGAGTAGGGTTTATGGTGTAGAATAAGTAGGTTTTATGGGAGCCTTATTTAAAGGACTCTCCATTTATTATTTGAGTTGGTTGATTCTTGAATGAAAATAAGATTAGATTGCGATTTCCCCAAGTATTTTTTTTTTTTAAAAATCTAATTTTACATTTTTTTTGTTAAATGGCCCTATATAATTTTGTAATTAGCCCATATTTTTTAAACAGCCCAACAAAACAATAAGAAAACCCAATAAATTGAGGAAATTGCACCCCTTACATTCTCTTTTAATTTTTTTTTCAACTTTCCACTCCAAATATACTTATTTTTATTTTTAGCTAAAGAATATAAAAAATTATCAAATTTACCTAAAAACTAACTTAACACTTATCTACACGTTTTAATGATAAGGAGATATTTAAGGGATTTTTAAATATCATTTACCAAAAAAAGTGGAAAGGAACAAAAAAAAAGTAAAAACCGCCCCCACCATCTCCTCTGCAGAAATCGCCCAATTTTTTGTCTCTCATTCCAACTTCCATCCGTTTCATTCTCCCAGCGAAGAGGTAAAGTCAGTCTCTCTCTCACTGCCGAAGACGAAGCCACGAAGGTCAGAAAGCGACGCGGCCGAGGAGAGGTTTCGGATTCTCGAGATCGACGGGAAGAGACCAGAAACTGACGGCGAGCAATAGTATACTGGAGGCGATCGGGCGGCTCACCGGCGGCGAGATGAAGGCGGTAGAGGGTGGGCGGGTGAAGATCGTGGTACGGAGGGAGGATCTGAAGCAGGTGCTGGAGGCAATCAAGGACGGAGACGAAGAAGAAGATGACGCAGGGAAAGGCAGACGAGGTCGTGCGATTAAAGTGAGAAGGGACTGTCCTTATCTTGATACTGTCAATAGACTGGTACTGAGTTGAAAATGTATATAATTCGAAGGTATATTTACAAAACCGAGTTGGTATATGTTGGGTATATCCGAGTATATCCGAAGTAATTTTTCTCTGGTTATCTGTTTAATAATTCCTTTTTTTTTCTTGGAGTTATATGTTGGGTATATTCGAGTATATTCGAAGTAACTTTTATCTGGAAGACTTGTTTTATTGCACATATACTGAATATGTACTAACATAAACTCAAAATATACCACCTGACGGCTGCGTGAATTATAATATTGCAACATACACTGAATATATACTAACATAAACTCAAAATATACTACTTGGCGACTGCTTGAGTGGAATATATACTAACATAAACTCAATATATACTAACATAAACTCAAGATTAGTTTTTTTTTTTCTTTTTTTCCTGGTAGACATGGCGGAAATCACGGGTCCTTCAGCTGGAGTGGTTACGTTACCTTGTAACTGATATTGATGCAATATAATAAATAAATTAGTTTATTTAGGTATAGTTGTAAATACTTTCAGATAAGGGTAAAATTGAAAATATTTATTTATCTCATGGCATGGATAAAAATTTCCCTAAAATAAAATCACGGTCTCTCACTTTTCTTCTCACGCACTAACACGCTTTTCACTCTCACACAAAATAGACGGGATTTATTTTGTACTCTGATCTCTCGACCTCGTGCCTCTGTTAATCTGAAGTTATTTTGTACTCGCAAGTTTCGAAGCCCTCTACTCTGAACCTGTCCTCTCAAGCCTCTGGCTCCGGTGGCGAGGAAGCAAGAGTTGCGACTTGTGAGACCGGTGTGCGGGTGCGGCGATTGCGAGGAACGGAGAAAGCAAGACCTTCGAGGATCGAGCGGCGTGCGGCAGCCGGCAAATCAGCGGGATTGAGAGCGACTCCGACGGCTGAACCTTAGCGGCTTATTGATTAATCTAGGTTTATTGACTATGAATTGAAATGTGGTGTCAGCCGGTCAGGTGTGTGAATTTTGTGAATTAAAACATGGTGATTGGTTTGCTCAATTGTTTAATCTTGACTGAATAGAGTTCAAAATCTATTCATTTGGTTCCCAGATTTGGTCGAATTGAGTTGATGGGCATAACATCATTTGCAAACATATTACAATTTTTTACAACATTATTAATTGTTCCTGCCCCAAACTAATTTCGGACCAAGATTTTGATATTTCTATTATTGATATATTTTCCTTTTTAACCATAATTTTTGTTTTGAAATTCCATCCTCATTCAATATTTTTTATGGTGTTATGAGGAATGCAATCTGTAAATTTGATTCTACTTTTCAGATAACTTACAAAAGGGAAAATGTGTTTATGTTTGTATCTTTGTTTTGCAATCTGTCCATGTTAATCTAATTTTGGTGTGAATTTGTTTCTCTATGTTCTGCCATGCCATATGTGAATTGAAACCTTAATTGGTTTTTCTCCCAATTTGTGTTTTATGGGCCTGTGGCTTTATTTCTTTGTTTTGTCACCTGTTTTAAAAATTTACGTTAAAGTCGAGATCAATAAGAGAACATGTTTTTAGCTTAATTATACGTGTTAATATTTGTAGATCATGAACTCAATGCTTTAAAATGTGTGGATGCTTGTTTGGCCATCATAATAAAAGTGTGTACAAACTTGATCTTCATAACATAAGAGTGTGTACAAAAACCCACAAATCGTTCTTGATTACTTTTTTCTAGTTTTATTTTTTAGTTTGCTTGTATCATCCAAATGCTTGATTAAGTACTATCTTTTGTTAACTTGATAGGTTTCAATCATAATGGAGAATGTACGAAGAACAAAGACAATCAATTCCTTCTTTAAGCCAAAGAGCATACGCCTCAATTGGTATAGTTCTCTTGACGTGATCCAGCATTACGTACTCCAATATGAAAATATCTGTCGATCAAAGGGATGAAGTAAGACGAGCTTATATTAAGGTGGGACCAATTCTTCTTGTTTTGACTCTCCCTGTGTCTACGGCAACTACAGATTGAGCATTTTCGACTATGAAACTTGTCAAGGCGGTTCTTCTTAATAAGATGGAAGAGGAGTTTTTGGCGGATTTAATGGTTGTTTACATTGAAAGGGAGTTGGTCGAAAAGATTAGTAATGATACTATAATCGCCGAGTTTGAATCTAAAAAAGAAAAAATTGGAGATCGCAATTTAGACTGCCCCAGCCCCAGGTGTTTTCAAATCCTGACTCCACCCCTGATAGATTCCTATTAAGTACTAACCCCTTCTGAGTCCATTTTATATTGTGTCGTATCATGTCACTCCTCAAATTTGAAAAGAGAAAGGTAGATGAAAGCCTAAAACCAAACAACATAATTATCAGAAATTAAACAAATGACTAATCCAATAACACAAACCTTTTTAATAATTAGCAACAATTGGTTCAGTGCTTCTTCTTTGTCATTGAACTGTACGTCAGAGAGTAGACAATGGCTCTCACATAAACTTAATTTTAAAAAACAAAAAAAAAAAAAGAAAGAAAACATCGACAGTTACGCAGTGAACAAAAGAACTCAATTTGAAACATCAATGATATTCGGAGACAAAAAACAGAAATCCAAAACCTAATGAAAATAAGAAAAGAAACCACTGATACTTGGATTTCTTGTATAGAACACAATTTTTGCGTGGGACGGCCTAACCGTCAGACGGATCGACCCGTCGTATTTTTTAACGAAAATGCTTACTTATGTTATAAAATGTCATATTTTATTTGCTTTGTAGAGTATAGTATTTTCAATTTGAAAGTATGCATATTGATAAATGGGCCTAGGTAGAAGTAGAACTCATGAGCCCTCAAAGTAAATGCTGCTCAACACACAATAAGTACAGTAACTAATCAATGTGAGACAAACATAACTTCTAACGCATCTTTTCAAATGGTTGTCTAACCTTAGCCTTACTGTGAACAGAATAATAGCATGAAAAATACAAAAAAACAGTAAATAATCTCCATGGAAAACAATTAACAAAACTCAATTAGCTTCGATTATCAAAGAAAACTAAAAAAACACAAACTGAATAACGAGTTCCAATCCAACAACAGACACATAAAAAATTTCAAGACAGATGAATATCAATCAAACAACAAAATTAATGTCGAAAAAATCAGACTGGACATCAAAACACGAAACTCAACAAACCTAGTCCAAGTTCTGACTAGGCCCAACTAGCCCAACTAAACCTACACACACAGCGAGGGAGTACACTATTTTCATATTTTGGGTACGTGTTTCCAATATAAGGGAGGATAATTTAATTTAGATTTTGAATAACATTTTAAAATTTTCAAACCAAATAATCTTTAAGATCTATTGGTTTGGTGAATATTTAAGATATCTTATGCTTAAATATAGAATTTGGTAGTGGAATTTGACATATAATTTGACCTTGAAATTTCAAAAAATTTTAAAAAAATCCTAACAAGTTTCAGTGTTAAATAAGGAGAGCTTACTTATTTAGAATTTTTTTTAAAAAAAAAATTATTATAAAACATTAGCACAATACACGTGTATTATACGGGTGCCTGTTAAAAAATTTATTCTTAAATCTATATCTATATATATATATAAGAGACAATAATGCTCACTTACCCACGGTGGACACATGTTAATATGTTCACCGGTTATGTGGCATGCACACATTGATGATGTATTTTTTTGAATATATTAACATCAACAATGTGTGCATGCCACATAAACGGTGAACATATTAACATGTGCCCACATGGGTAGGGGAGCATTACTGAAATAAGAGATTAAGCATTTACTAAAAATAATAGCAAAAAAATATGAGAACATTTAATGCATATTTTATTTGAACTTTTTTTAAATATATGCATTGATTTACTTGCATATGCATGTTTTAAAACTATATCAAATCGGTATGATAATAATTAAAAAAATCTCATGACTAGAATATGCATTAATTACTTATATTAATTAATTGCATATACACATTCTAAACTATAAAGCGCAGATTTGAAATATCTCATAATTATATAAGAGATTTAGTTTTGGCAAAAACTCTATCTAGGTGATCAATCTAAATAAAATCAAACATATCATGATTGATCAAACAAAATAACACAATAATTTCATAAGGATAGCAAAAGATTCCACTGTAATTAATTAAACTTAGCCAAGTACGTAAGGTTCGACATCCCTAGAACTAGAAATAAAAGCTAATATAACATAATAAGAAAAGAAAATAATAATCCTTCTCGTCTACGGGTGCGGCCTCCCTCCGCGTCCGTCGAATACCTCGCGTCTCTGTGTGGCGTGGCGGCGGCTCCAAAGCTCCCAGGTTTGCATGTATATCCTCTTCGTGGTTGAGCCTACTATGTAAACGAATCGAACCGAACCAGCTTGGGTTGTTCGAACTCGTGTTCGTTCATTTATTTTTCGAGCGAAATATCGTGTTCGAGATCTTTCGTTTAATTGTTCGTCAAAGTTCGAGTTCATTCGTGTTCGAATAATTTAATACATAAATTTTTTAAATATGTTTGATTAACTTGAAATTTGTTCGGAACTCGTTCAAACTCGAAATTAAAAGAATAAAATAAGAATATTTTTTTATTTTAGATTTTTATCGAAAACATTATGTAAATATATAAAAAAATGAATAAAATTATATTAAAATATAGATTTTTTATTAATAATACTACATAACTATATAAAAAAATAAAATTATATTAAATTAATGTTCGCGAACATAATCGAACGAGCTCGTTTTCGTTTGATTATTAAACGAGCCTACTTTTCTGTTCGAACTCGACTCGATTAATAAATGAAAACGAGCTTGAACGAGCTTTTGTTCGCGAACGTTCGGTTCGTTTACAACTCTAGTTGTGCCTCTTTTAATTCATTGTCTAAAAAAAACTCCCAGACCCACTATTTCCTTTTTTTTTCAATTAAGTTAGGTGGCTTAATTAACCCATGATCGGGCTTAATCACACCTTTCCTCCAGATCTCCTCAAGTGGCGTGAGTGCCCCAAATCCAATATACTTAGGCTTTTTATGGAATAATTGACACCCCTTATCCGTTCCTACAAACTGTTTACATTAAGGCATCTGAATGTCGTTTAGCCAATATTGTCAATTGTGTTTTCACTATTACGCCTTTTCTTTTGTATCCATGAACTGATTTCCCGCTCCTTTATTTTGACAGTTTATTTATTTTATTTTTTACTACTTAGCCCCTAAATATTTGTCAAACCCTAAAATGAATTATCATTCTTCAAAATTTGCCTCCCGTCAGTTTATACCCAAATCCAATCCTCCATTTTCTCCTTCATCTATTTTTTCCCTATAAAAAAACCCAATCCTTCGTTTCCCGTCTCAACGAAACTCCACCGATAGCACCAAGAAGGCAGCGCTACGCGAGAATTTAGGCCCCGAAAAGTAGTGGCTGCTCGCCGTCGAGATCGGTTGAAGATGGCATGGTTCGGCAGGGGTTCGTCGATGGGACCAATCTCTTCAATGGAAGCGTGACACGTTTCCTCAGATGTTGGTGACCGATCGACGACAGATAGAAGGTTGGGGAAGGTGGCGGTTGTACGACGATCGAAAATTGGAAAGTTAGTCGGTTCATGTCGAGGTTGGTTTGTTTTCATTTAACAGCAAAGTACTGATTGGTGGGTTCTGATATTATTGCTTAGCAACATGATGCGGTATAAAACATGATATCTATGTTGTTTTTATGTTGATTTGTAGGTGTTATTGTATTTTTTTATTGTTGTTGTACAAAAACTCTTCTTTTTAATCTTGTTATTTTTACGTCTGGTATAAGTTTAAGTGATCCAACGCCTAGTACTTTTTGAAATATATTTTGTATGTACAATTTCTCAATTAATTTTTTTTTTATTATTATTCTTAAGAATGGAGAAGAAGAAGAAGAATCTTCGGAGAAGAATAAGAAAAGAAGAAAGGGAGAAGAAAAAAAAGAGTAAGGAGAAATAACGTGCGCGAGAAATAGAAAGAAGAAGACAGAGAAAGAAAATATATAAATATGTTTTAATTGAGTGGTTTTTATTAATTATATTTTTTTAGTTAATTTGAAAGTGTTTTGAATTCAAAATGAATCAGTTACCAAATCTTGTATGGTTGTTTATGTCTATTGTTTGGAGTAAATTGGGAACTGTGAATAGATAAAAGCTGTTTTGTAAAATCTTTGTTAAAAAGAGGCAGTTATAAATTTTTCCCAATAAGGCCTATAGTGGGTTGGGCATGGGCACCCTCATGCATTCAGCTTCAATCTTCCCATCTCGTCGTCCATACAATATCCTAAAAATAAAGCATAAAAATATCAAAGCACTAGAACCCATCTAATAAATAAATAAGTAAGAAAATATATAAGTGCGACAAAACTAATCTTATAAAATACGCTAATAAATATATGTGCACATTTTTTCTGACCAATCAAAAGGGTTTAACCTAAAAAAAACATCCAAATAGACACGGCCACGGCCTGGCTCATTGGTTCGGCCGGACTCGACCCTGAATCGGCTCGTGGTCAACGCAGCCACGTTCGAGCCTGTAGTTTGACCGGGCTGGTTCTGGGCCTCCAGTATGAATTTTTGGACCCGACGAGCCGGACGAACCCTGGTGGGTTTTTCTTTTATTGTGAGTCGTTGGTTCCTAACCGTCGGTTCACCGACCCGGCCCAAAACCGTCGGGTTTATGAACCGGCCCATACCTACATCCGATTAGTTCCAAATACGTGTTTTTAGACCCGACGACCCGCAGGGCCAGGTTGAGGCCAAAAGGCCATGTCTGCTTACAAACAAAAAAACTAGAAAACTCTACAAGAGAGACTAGAAAACTCTAGAAATGGAGACTAACAAACTAAAACAAACACACAACACAACAAAACAACACACACCAATTAATATAAAACCTCTCACGCTCTTCACGAACCCACATACATCAACCGCCACACTACCCAATACACGGGCCGACCTCCACAACCACAACTAAAAGAGATTACAAATCTAAAGCCCCCAGATCTGAAAACTCATATCAGAACTCGAGAGGCTAAATAAATCCCATAAGGAATCAAAATTCGGCCTAGATCTGAGCACCCAAAAGCTAAAAGTCAAAAGAAAGGACTTACAACAAGGAAGCCCATCCGACAAAATCTTGTCGGACGAGTTGCCAACTCCGGCCCGGCCTCAACCCCAGAAAAATGAGGGCACGCGAGGGAGTCCACCTTCATCGACATCAGACATCTGCCGGAGAGTGGCCGCTGTAAAGCCTAGCCCATGGGTGCGCTAGCACCTACAGCAATTCGGATGAGAATGGAGTGTTGGATCTATTTTTTTATCTGCAAAGGAGAGGGAGTTTTTTTTTTTCTTTCTTTTGAGAGATTTATTATTTTTAATTTGTGGCACGAGGTTCATTTTTATTTTGAAGTAAAAACTTTCTAAGAGTTTCTCCAGCCTTGCGCCACAATGTTACTCTACTATAGGGTAGTGCGAAAAACTTGCTACGCTATACTTCACTACTCTGAAGATGTGAACAATATTGCATCACATGTAGCGCAGTACTATTCACCGCGCTACAATTTTTTTTCTTCAACTTTTAATTTTTAACTAATTTTTATTTCTAAATTGCCAACTTCCAATTTGCCTGATGGTGGATTGCCTAATAAAGAGGTCACGATTTAGACTGGATGGATGGACTTGCTTGAAGGAATAGGAGTGGGAATCGCAGGACAAGCACGAAGACTCTTTTAAGTAAAGGGCACTCCTACACCAAAACGGGCTGGAATGCCTGTATGCCCAATTTATGCAGAGTGGGTGCTCTATTCAGTTGGAAGATTGCCCGCCAGCCAAGAGGCTTTCAGAAAAGGCTGGAATTTCGCCTCCGAGATTTCCAACACAATCAAATTGACCCTTACTTTCCATTCCATTCAAGAAAGATAAAATAGATAGGTACTTATGATTCATTAGTAGGAGAAAAACGACCTTTGTGTGCAGCTCTTCCCCTGGGCCTACCCTAACCGAGCCGCCCCTTTTCGTTTTTGCCAATCCTATAGCCTGTTACCACCTACGACATTCATTTTTCCACTAGCTTTCAGTCCGGGCGCATAAGAAAAGAGGGAAGCTACCCTGACAGAGACCTTTCCAATGCCCAGTAAAAGTGCTTTCCGGTTCCTGAAATCAAACCTAAGGCTAAGAAAACAAGCAGATCTCGAATTAATTCCTGTGTTGGAAATCGGTTAATAAAAGAATAAAAAAGGCTTTGACTGTATCACTTAAATTAGACCAACGTCGAAGGGGAATTCCAATGTTCAATTTCTGTCAAACCCTCATCGATGAATCTACAAAATTCTTCAAATTGAATCTGAAAAAGTACGGTAAAAGTAAGGGAAAAATTGGTATTTTGTTCGTCGAGAGCAGCTGCCCCAAAAGGGCTTGGCTTATTTTGATAAACATGCATCAATAAAATTGTTTATTTTATTAAATAACATTAAATTTTAATTTTATAGATGTATTTAAATTTTATTTTGTACTAAGATATTTCATGTAGAATAAAATGTAGTGCGAACGAATGAAGATGAAAGCTAAAATTTTGTATTCTCCACTCTAAAGTAAAGTAAACTTTACACTAGAGTAGAGTAGAGGATTGAAGATGGTCTAATAGCCTCTCCAATGCAGCCCCACAATTGGAGACGTGCTCTAGAATGGAGAAATTTTTCTCTCCAACGGAGCACTACAATTCAGCGATGTTATGCATATATAAACAGTATTACGCCAAATGTGGCGCAACAATGCAGCTCACTCTACTTTTTTTTTATGTATCTTAATGTAATATTATTGGTAAATTTGTGTATTATGTGTGTTAATAAATATATTTATTATGTTAAATAAATTTGTGTTTTTTATTTATTGCAATATTATAATTTTGTTTTGCATTTTTTTGTAATTTATATTGTTATTGTTTAATTTATGAAGTCTCGTGTTTTATACATAAACATATTTTTGTTATTTGGTTAACAAAAAATTAAATACACACACACAGACACAAATACATATATATATATATATATGTATATATATATATATATGTGTGTGTGTGTGTGTATGTATTATAGTTTATTGAAATAAAAATGAATAAAAAAAATATATTTGATGTAGAGCAAAATGTAGCACGATTGACTGGAGATGAAATTTGAATTTTGTCTTATCCTACTCTAGATTAGAGTAAACTCTACTCTAAAGTAGAGGGACGGGAGATGCTCCAATTCAATTCGTGAATTATACTGTCACTGTTGTGCTACAACCTACAGATAAGTAAATAATTAATGGTAATAACATTAACCTAATAATAAAAATTTAAAACTAACTCATTAAAAAACAGGTAGTAGAGACTTATGTTAGATAAATTTAACGTTAGACAATTATATCCTTAAATATATAAAATTTTAGGTTAAAACATCATATTTTAAAAAAATATAAGAATAAAAATATGACATTTTATATTGTAAATGAATATTTTTATATAAAATAATAATAATAAATTGTTTAGTGTTGATACAATAATTTGTGAAATACAAAATATCAATCCACTCCTAAAAATCTTTGGCAACTAGAGAGGCCACACCTACTCATTGTTCTATTCTAGCTGCATCCAAAAAAAAAACCCACCACAACAAAACGCCACGTGTCCTTATCCCAATGGTCAATCCCCCACCAACCATAACCAGCCCAGTCAATATAAACAAAACTCTCAAGTTCAACCCTGCCAAAAATATCTCCCAATTTTCATCTCCAATGGCGTCCCCCTCTCTCTTCTCTCTCCTCTCCCTCACTCTACTCTCCGCCGCCCTCGCCTCTACCGAGAGCTTCATCGACGCCGTCTCCGACGATCCCCTGATCCAGCAGGTCGTCTCCGACGGCGCTGAGGCGGTCGACGAGCTGCTGCACGCCGACCGCCACTTCTCGCTGTTCAAGGCCAGGTACGGGAAGTCGTACGCCTCACAGGAGGAGCACGACCACCGGTTCTCGGTGTTCAAAGCCAATCTGCGCCGCGCGAGGCGGCACCAGCTGCTCGATCCCTCGGCAGTCCACGGCGTCACCAAGTTCTCGGATCTGACCCCCGACGAGTTCGAGAGGAGCTACCTGGGGCTCCACAAGAGGCGCCTGAAGCTTCCGGCGGACGCGAACAAGGCACCGACCCTGCCGACCAAAGATCTCCCGGAGGACTTTGACTGGAGAGATCACGGAGCCGTTACCGGCGTTAAAGATCAGGTTTTTCTTTATTTTTGATCCTTTACTCTCATCTCGTGATGTAGTTATTTTAATTAAATTGATAGAGAAGTGTTATATTAATTTCATTTCGATGGTAACTGTGCTTGTGTTTCCTTTTCAAAACTCGCTAGATGAAGCGCTAGATAAGGCTTTTACTGTACTTATGAAACTGTTGATCATCTTTTATTTGATTATTCAAATTCTATGTCAAACTGATTTCATTCATGGAAGGATTATAAATATAAACCATCTTATTGTTATAATTTTATTAAAGAAAGAGACTGTGTAATTTTTTTTTATCACTTTGAATACTTTGAAATATAAATTCTTGTCTGTAAAATCACTCTAATACTGGAAATGCTTTGATGGAGATTTATGTATCACCGTAGAGTTTTACATACATGTTATATGCTGTATATCTCATGATTTATTTGTTATATGCGGTTGTGACAGGGGTCTTGTGGCTCTTGCTGGTCTTTCAGTACAACTGGGGCACTCGAAGGAGCTCACTATCTGGCCACTGGAGAGCTTGTGAGCCTCAGTGAGCAGCAGCTTGTGGACTGTGATCATGAGGTTTGAATCATTGACATCTTCGAATACTAAATGCTTAGGGTTGTACTATTGGCTTATTATTTTGGAAACTTAAAGAAGAATCTTATCCTACAAGAATCCTTTTAGGAAGCCATTGTTTAAGCTTAACTTCATTGTTTTATGTGAAGATAAGTATTTCTTCCTCTATGCTGATTATCCTTTTTCATTAACTTCCAGCCTAGAAAACTGATGTTTAATGCAGCCTGTTTGTATTATATTCATAATGATTTGTGAAGAGCTATGATCGTTCTTTGGTTAAGCCACCAGTAAACTTGACTACAGGGAAAACACTAGAATTATCTTAACTTAATTTCTCATAATAAGTGAAAGGTCATACATGATAATTTACTTTGGCATGTATATTTGTCTTTGTGGTTAGGCATGCTACTTTGTTGGAATGGCTTTTGTTGCTGAAAACCCCGCATTCCCTAACCTTATGGTCAAGCAGCTTAATCTAAAACATCTATGATTAAACTACAGTGCTATATGTTATTGAATGTAAAAATAAGAATAAAAAAAGATAAATAAATTACGGAATGAAAAAATTGTGAGAGATTCAAATGTTATAGGTGCTACTTGTAATTGTGTATGCATTATAATATATCTGAAAAGAAAACTATTGCTTTTATTGACATGAAAAAGCTTGGATTTCTTGGCAGTGTGATCCGGAGGAATATGGTGCGTGTGATGCAGGTTGTGATGGTGGACTCATGAACAATGCCTTTGAATACACCCTAAAGGCCGGCGGACTCCAAAAAGAGAAAGATTATCCATACACAGGGACTAACGGCGCCTGCAAATTTGACAAGACCAAAATTGCTGCTTCAGTATCAAACTTCAGCGTTGTTTCCCTTGACGATGAGCAAATTGCTGCCAATCTGGTTAAGTATGGCCCTCTTGCAGGTATCAATCTATTTCATAACTATGGTCGAATAACTTGTGTTCTTTTAAAATTGTGAGTGAAAGCAACCTTGATCATTTTCTTATGTTGACTGTTTATTTCGCCAGTGGGAATAAATGCAGCTTGGATGCAAACATACGTCGGGGGAGTGTCGTGTCCTTACATATGCGGGAAACATTTGGATCACGGTGTGCTCCTTGTGGGATATGGTGCAGGGGGCTTTGCTCCCATTCGTCTCAAGGAAAAACCTTACTGGATCGTAAAGAACTCCTGGGGTGAAAACTGGGGAGAAAGTGGGTATTATAAGATTTGCAAGGGCCGTAATGTTTGCGGGGTGGAGTCGATGGTCTCGGCTGTGAATGCAGCTCATATAACTTCTCAGTAAGTCATTTGAAAACATGATTTGTTGTGGAAGTATAGGGTAAGTTACTAGGCACGTGTATAGAATTTATGTAAATAAAAAGTGCTTTTATATATGTATTTTAGATGCCCAGTTGTGGCTCCATAGAAGCTGTCTTCAGGTCTCTTATGAACTGTCCTAAGCTGAACTGGGAATTGGGATTTGGCGTGTCTGTACTTTCATGTTGTCATATTTTATATGTGTAGATGTATTGTCCGAACTCTCAAGTACTAATAGTCTTGTGAACTTTATTATTGAGAATTGAGCACTTTGTTGCAGTTAGTTCAAACATGGAACTGAGGAACAATGTAAATTCGCTGGCTTGATAAGTTTTACCATTTATCAGACAAGCCAAAAGAAATGTGTTTTATAAGTAAACATGAAGTTGCATGAAGTTGTACCGTTTATCAGCCGTTGAAGATTGCTTGAAGATATTATACATTGCAGAAACTTCACTTTTGAGATTCAGTTTGTTCTTCAATGACATCTCATTAAGCCAAGTAGCTGGATTTGTGATGAGACACGGTGGAATGATCGTGTAGAATCATATGAAATAAAGAATGTCGATTGGCAAGTATGGAACGACGATTCACTGCATACCAAAATAGAGAATTAAAGCAATTAAAAGTGCAAAATGGAGTTAGAAGAGGCGATCGAATTCGAAGCCCTTGATAAAATCCCCATGAGAAAGAGAGTATTAAGAGTCTGGCATCACATGTTCAGATTCAGAATTACAACCAAGTATGATTTTCAATTTTTCATCACACAAACTTAAGGACCAAGCCTTTAACTCCACCACCAAAGCTCACTAGCAGAAGTTTTAACTCCAACTTAAAGTATTACGTGTTGCTTGCGGTTCGAATGTGAAGTTGCTATAGATATCCTAGTATGCTTCATGTCGTACTTAAAATCAACGAAAACAATTTCACTTGGAAGCTATGTCAAGCATCCAAAACTCTTATTTGAACCCTAATGGTAGAATTTCGTGCGTATCTATCACGGCTAAACATGCATGTGGCGAATGCAGTCCATGTTACTTCTCAAAGTAATGACGAACCAAGCTAACCAGATGTGTGCATAAGGTTTGAGTACCTATAAATTCATAACTGGCCTGGTTTATTGGCACTGTCTCCTTCGCGGCAACTACCGGACCTAATTCGTTACTCCTTTATTCTCTTCTCTTTTGAAATCTTACAGGAGTGTCTTTTGATTTTTGAATCTGCTCATATCTCGTAGATTTTTTTTCAACTAGAAAACACAATCCCAATGCTCTCCCAAATAAGGTTGATCATTGGTCGGTACGCTTGGGAGATTGAGAAATCTCTAGAACCGGACCGAGATTTTCGTAGATTTGGAGATTACTAAGATTCAATTTTCGTACAAAAAAAACCGAGACAATTCGGTTTCGGTATTCAGAACGATTTAATTTAATTCAGTTCGGAGCTACGGAGATTTATAATTATTTTTTATATATTTTCACATGGCTATCTAGTTACAGTTAAAATTGATATGCTTTTAGAGAAAAAACAAATTCAACATTCATCAATACTTAAACCATATATAAAGATTTTATTTTAAAATCAAGTTTAGGAAAAACAAAATTACTCAAAATTTTAGTTATGACTAAAATTGCAAGTAATAACAGAAAATTGGAATTCAAACAAAATATAATATAGTTATTTTTATAAAATAATTTATTTCTTTAACTTTTCATACATATTTAGTTTTAAGATTGAATAAGTTTAAGAAAAGTATCAGCAAATACAATATAAACAAAATTTTCAAAAAAATAAGAATGCAGTTGTAAATCAAGTGTTATTAAATATAAAACTATATTTTACTAAGTATTCCAAAAGTACTCGAGTTATATGGGATTAAAGTTACATAAAATTAAACAAGACACATCTAATTTTATAGTTCAATCCTTAATTCCGGTTATTCGTTTCGCTATTGTATGAAACTGTCTGATTCAATCATCGGTAAAAATATTTGTGAAATCTCCAAAACTGGCCAATATGTTAAAAAGTGATTTTGATTCGATTTTTAGAACGCTTCTTAATTCTCCTAGTATCACGCATGCGGACGAAATTCCGGACAAAGCATATCTGTAGGGAGTGGGCACGGCTTATTTGCGACAGGGACAATGTAGCCAATATTGATATTTAGTAACTGTGATTTTGCTTATATATTATTCCTTAGAACCTAGTTGCAATTTCTGGTATTTTCTTCTTTAAAACTCTTGTATTCGTCGTTGGGAAGGGGAAACCAATAAAAAATCTCAAAAACGACTCGTGTTCGAGCACTAATCCATTGTGCATAATCGACTGCCGTTAGCGCGGTTATCGCAATTTTTATTCACAATACACGATCTTCATCATTGGTGTTCTCATTGAGAGAACCAATCGTGTACTACCATGTCAAACAGAGAATGAATCCATTGATTGGAGGAGAGCATACGTTCCATCAATGAGGACGTATAATCGACGAACCAAGTCGTCGCGCGGATTGAAAGGATGCTACTTCCGCCAGACGCACGGGAAGGGGCGATTCTCGTCATTGGACAGATCCACCGAATTGTAGAAGGATCTGAATTTCACAATGAATTCGCATATGACAATGACAACAGGTCGAGGGGTTCGAACCATCGGGAGAAGCGCGGGAACGAGAGGCCCAAAGTGACACTACCGACCTTCAAGGGGACAGATTCCGATTCATGGCTGAGTCCGGCCAATCAATGTTTCGAGATCAACGAAGTACCTAGGTAAGAATCGTTGTCTATTATCTTAACGGAGAAGCGAACGTTTGGTGGCAGTGTCTACAAAAAGAAAAATATCACGATCCGCTGGAGGACTTTCGAAAAGGAATTGGTTACAAGGTTTGGCACGTCAGACTACCACGATTACGACGAGTCTCTATCACACGTAAAAATAAATAAATAAATAGGAGCCTTCGTGAAAGTGAATATCAAAAGGAGTTTGAATTGATGGCAAGTCGTGTTCGCGACTATTTGCGCATTTGTTGGGGGATTTAAGCTTGGATTCGCAGCCGAGGTACGTTTGGAAAGGCCCAAGACCCTACGCGTGGCAACAGAGGTTGCTCGTATGCATGACGACCACCTAGAAGCTGTGAAGAAGGTCAGGCGTCCAGACACGGGAGCCTAGGCCAATTTTTTAGCGATTTCAGCAAGACCAGAGGGACCGTCCGTGGCATGTGCGAGGCTGATACCCATCGGGGATAAAGGCTATCGTGGGGTGAGATGCATAGGCGACAGGAGAAAGGTTTATGCTTCAACTGCGATAAAAGTTCGTCAGCTATCATAGATGCAAAGAGAGACAAACCTTTCTAACTGAATATGTGGATTCCAACTAGGAAAAAAAATGGGAAGTCGAATCAATGTATGATATTAATCATCGTGAGGATGACCCAGAGATCTCAGTTCACGCAATGGTTGTGTTCATGGGGCCGAAGATAATGCAGTTACCGATGGTGGCACTAGTCGATACTAAGTCGTCCCACAATTTCATCAACTCTTCTCTTTTCAGCCAACTTAATTTGCCTAGACCGTTTGATGTTAGAGTCATTAATGGAGAATGATTAAGGTGCTCCAGATTCTTCTAGAGCATACCATTAAGTTGCAAGGCGTGATTGTAAATGCGACCTTTACGCACATTGGGAGTTCAATGATTGGAAGGATTAGGGCAGTCACGAAGGATTGTGGGATCGGAACAATGGAGTTTCGGCAGTGTGATAGTCTCGTCAAGATAAAAGTCGAGGTCAGTGACGGAGTCAAGGAGGTGAGCTTGAAAAGCCTGGAGAAATTGTGGAAGAGCGGCAGTCAGTTCTTGGTGCAATTGGACAGGGTAAATGTGGAGGACGAGCGCACCACGATCTTCCTCTCATTCCAGCCCTCGCTTTCGTTGCAGTTCTTCAGGGGGTTTCTAGAGATTCTAGAGCTGAGGCTAGACAAGAGTGATATGCACAATAGATTTCTGGTCGCATTCATCTCCCCAATAGAGATTGCTTGCATCACACAGAAATGAAGCGACTATTACTACAATAATGTAGCAATGAAGTAGATTATCATGGTTTATGTGTTGCATATGAATACTTTTATTGATGTATCGTCAACACTTGTCCCAACAAATATATTAACATTCTAAACTTGTGAAGTATAAAAGTAAGTACAAAATCACATTTAGGACAAACACGCATGCGACTCCAATACAATTAACAAATCTTGTCTGAAAGACTGAAAAGAGCTTAGCTTTGTATAGCACTTTCCCTACCGTGATCTACGATTTGTGTTTCAGTCGGGGAAATGATATGAGAACATATCAAAGAAAATATCAACGGGATCTAATGTAATTTAGGTTTCAGTTGTAGGTTTTCTTCTTCCAAAATAATAAGAGGTTATTTAGATTCACTAATTTGCGTAAACTTGAGATATCTATGTGAATTTTGTTGTTTAGAAGTTGAAACTGGGGCGTGCTTCCTTATATTATGTGTACAGTTTGATTCATACTTTGAGTTGCTGCTGCTCCTTCAGCAATTTCAAGCTCAAGAATCAGCAATTTCAAGCTCAAGAATACTAATAAGTCGTGAAATAACCGAAAATTTCCCCACAAAAAAAATGTGATTTCAAGCTCAAGAATACAAAGTCTCGAACCACTGGAAAAGCAAACACAAGTCTGCAAAATTTCTCACGAAGTGATTTGGGGAAGATTTTTGGTCAAAAAAAGAAATAAGGGTGGTAGCAAAAAAGTGTTATCTACAAAATATAAGGAAGCCAATAGTGTTGAGACAGAAGTTGAGACTTCAAAATTCATCCCCACCCTTCAAACCCCTAGAGGATACCATCAATAGTTTTCTCACAAAATCATGAAAAGTGAAGCAAAACCACCACAAAAGACATCCAAACAAACCAAAATCAGCAGGCACATATACCACACAGCCAACAACAAGTCCATAACTAAGAAAATCATAACATTGTCTTCTCATAAGAAGTCTCAAACATAACAACTCGAACCACAAAATCTGGATCCCAAAACTTAAAGTCTTAATAGCAGCATTTTCAAATTATCCAAAAGAAAAGAAACCAAAACAACAGGGAAAAAAAACACTTACTAATAGGCACCATAGAGAGTTTATAATAGACCCACAAACACACTAAGCTTACAGCTTATCCTCGTATTCAGACAGCGGGGTAATGTTCGTCTTCATACCTTTCCTCTTCCTGATCTCTTCAACGAGAGTGGCTGCCTGAGACCCAGCCTCCAACGGGTCTGAATTCATCATGTCCCAGTGGTCAAACACACACTGTGGGAAAGCCTGGCCTGAAGTTGAAGCCCGAAGTTGACTTGAGAAACCAAAGGACTCAATGACCGGCAGATAAGCCTTGATGTTGTACAGAGGGGTACCGGGCCTCTGCATTTCCTCAAACACATGCCCTCTCTTCTGATTCAGCACACTGTAGATACCTCCGAGGGCCCCTTCGGGAGCCTGGATTTCGACCAAGTAGACTGGCTCCAACAGACGAGGCTTGGCAGTTAGGTGAGCAGCATAGATAACCCTCCTGGCAGTCGGAATAACTTGCCCGCCACCTCTGTGAATAGCATCAGCGTGTAGAACAACATCACAGACCTCAAAGCAGATGCCCCTCATGTTTTCATCAGCCAACGGGCCCTCCTTGGAGGCCCATTGGAAACCCGCAACCACAGAGTCCTTGATTTCATTCAGGTACTGCACTCCCTTACACATGTCCACCACCATGTTCGGGCCGATGGTCTCTGGCCCAAAGCACCAGATCTTCTTGGCAAGCTCCTTGTCCCACCCAAATTCCTCAGCCAAGATCTTCGACCGGACCTTCGGGTCGTCCCTCGGGCCAATCCGGCCGTCGTCGATGGCCTCAGCCAGACCTTCCTCCAAGGGGCGGGCTTCCATGTAGAGACGATTGTGCTTGTTGGGGGACTTGCTCATGACCGTGCGGCACGACCTCTCGAGGACAGTCTCACGGAAGGAAACCACAGGGTCTGATTTTATGATCTCAGCACCTCCCATGAAATCCTCCTGCAAATCCTTCAGGCAGATTTCGAGATGAAGCTCGCCAGCACCAGCAACAATGTGCTCCCCAGACTCCTCAATGGTACAGACAACCATAGGATCAGACTTGGCCAGACGCTTCAGACCCTCAACAAGCTTGGGGAGGTCAGATGCAACCTTACACTGGACAGCAACACGCACAACGGGCGAGACGGAGAACTTCATGGCCCTGATGGGATGGGCCTCAACTTCCTTCTCATTGGTAAGGGTGGCATTCTTGGTGATGAACTGGTCGAGCCCAACCATGGCCACTGTGTTGCCACAGGGCACATCCTCGACAGTTTCCTGCTTCTTTCCCATCCAGATGACAGTTCTCTGGACGCTCTTAACGTACAAGTCTTTCTTCTCGCCTGGGACGTAGTTGGGACCCATGATTCTGACCTTCAGGCCAGTTGAAACCCTGCCGGAAAACACACGACCGAAGGCAAAGAACCTCCCCTTGTCGGAGGCTGGAATCATCTTAGACACATAGAGCATGAGGGGGCCTTCGGGATCACAGTTCCTGATGGCATTAGCGTAAGTATCGTCAAGTGGGCCTTCGTACAAGTTCTCCACACGGTACTTTTGGGCAGTGGCAGGGGAGGGGAGGTGGAATATCATCATTTCCAGCAGGGCACTGCTGGCGGGCAGCCAGGTCTGCATGACACGCTTCATCAATGCCTTGCCCATAAGCTCCTTCTCATCAGACTTCATGGTGACACCAAGCTTCTGAAGCATGGGCCACAGCTTGTCCTTCTGGTCGTTCATACAGGTGTTGATAATCTGCTTGATGGGCTCATAACAGAACTGGACAAAGCCACGCTTACAAGTGGGGGACCCGGTGCTCTTGTTGGTCCACTTCTTGGTGGCCGGGTCAAAGAAGTTCTCTCCCCACAGCCTCTCCATCATTTTAGACTCATCGACACCGAATTTAGAGGCATACATCTTAGCAAAGTTGGTCAGAGTAAAAGCCCAGCCGTGCAGACCAGCAGAGAAGGCAACTGTGCCTTTCTCGGGGTAAACCATGACATCTCCAAGCAGAGGATCCTCATAAGTGGCCATGATCACATTGGCATTCTCAATGACCCTCTGGAAGGTCTGGTAGGCTTCCTCACCATCAACCTGGAGCTCGAGAAAACACCTATCCATCTTGTTAACGGTCAGGACAGGGCGAATCCTTTCACCAAGGGCCTGTCTGAGGACAGTCTCAGTCTGGACACACACGCCCTCAATACAATCCACCACAACAAGAGCACCATCAGTAATACGAAGGGCAGCCGTCACCTCAGACGAGAAATCAACGTGCCCGGGAGAGTCGATGAGATTGATGAGGTACTCGTTGCCATTTCTCTCACCCTTGTAGCTCTTCAGGGACTCATCAGACATCTCGTAGTACAACGAGATACCAGTGGACTTGATGGTAATACCACGCTCAGCTTCATCAGCACGGGTATCTGTCATTCTAACATCACCAGCAACCTCTTGGGCAATAATACCAGCAGCAGCCACAAGAGAGTCCGTGAGAGTAGATTTCCCTGTAAGAACATTGCAAACATTGATCATTCCATGTAGAGATAAAAACGCTTTCTCAGATTATTTGTTGAAACAAAAAACATAAAATACACAGCATATAGAAACACGAAAAAAAAAAGATGGTCTCCTTACCATGATCAACATGAGCAATGACGGACATATTACGGATATTATGCTTGTAGTCCATAATTTTACGGAGCTCCTCTGCTGTGAACTTCACCTGCATACATTAAAATAGAAGTACTGAGTTTTATGTCATAGCCCACATCAGATTTCAGCAAAGCTATAAAACAGGTGGCTGATGTTACTTACCATTTTTGCTAGTCTTTATGATTCACTTAATACAAATCAGATATACAGGAGGTTTTCCTCCAAATATTACCTGCACATATGATAACATATGAAAAACCATTAATATAATTATACAGGAAAAATTGGAAGATAAACAAAATACTAACAAAAAAAAAAACTTGTGAGCACTTCAGAATAAGCAACACAATGTATAAAATCCAAAATTCAAAAGCAAGTACAACAAGAAAGAAACTATCATCCAAGGAGATACAACAAAGGTTCCTAAGCAATCGAAATCAGTAAAAAACTAAAGAACTTTGTCTGCACAAAAAATAATCAAATCTCCACATAACTATACAGATGATTCTCAGATCTAAACATATTTTTAAAATCCAAACAAACAACACAGATCTAGGAAAGAAAATCAAGGCTTTTCAACGGTACTACAATAAATTCCAACAAAAAAATCCAAAACAGAACAAATAAATCGCAGCCATGATTGCATCTGAAGCATAAAAGTCTACTAATCTACCGAAGCTTTTAGAACAAATTCATAAATATTCATCTCCCATTCCTGATGCGGTTAAATCGACGAAACATATCATGAAATGAAATCGAAAGCCATCAAAACACCAGAATATCGATTAGATTATCCGAAACACATCATGAAATGAAATCGAAAGCCATCAAAACACCAGAATATCGATTAAATTGACGAAACACATCATGAAATGAAATCGAAAGCCATCAAAACACCAGAATATCGATTAGATTATCGAAACACATCATGAAATGAAATCGAAAGCCATCAAAACACCAGAATATCGATTAGATTAACGAAACACATGATGATATGTAATAGAAGCTCATCAAAGTACAAGAATAACGAGAAATGATCTCTAGGGTAGAAGATACGTACCACAAAACAGATGTAGAGTGCGGCACTTTGATACTCAGCAGACGCAAATATATATAGAGTGAGGGAAGATGTTGGCACCGCAAACCCTAAATTGTGAAATGGTAGCTAAATAATTGCACTCAAGTCCTTCAACTCAGGTGAAATAGTATATGATGCACTCAAGTCCTCCAAAACCATGTGAACGGGTAAATGTTGCACTCGATCTTGTTATAGAAAGTGGTCCAAAACCATGTGAACCGGGTAAGGGGATGTTTGGTTATAAATATTTTGATTGTGTTTAGATTTTTTGGTTTGTTGTGGTTAATTTTAAAAAAAGTTGGTATGATTATTTGTTAATTAGATTTTTGAATTTATATTTAAATTTCTCCCTATATATTAATTCAAAACATGTTGAGTTTAGGTGGTAGATTCTCACGCTTTGGATGCTGACATGGCGAAAATCTATGCTTCGTGATGTTGTTTTTATATTATTTTTGCTCTGGAATTAGGTTTGGTATTAAACATAAATAACTTTACACATATATTCATTAACTCAACACCAATATTGTACATGGGTATTAGTACTAGTAGTATTTAAAAGAAAATAAGTGAAGTTGATTTGATGTAATAGTAAGAGAGACATGATGTGAACTGATCGTTAGTTAAAATTATGTGAATGATGAATAGTGAACTAAAGTTGATGCAATATGTAGAAATGATTGAGCGGTATTATCGAATTATATTGATAATATTGAGGATATTGAGATTGAATTAAAATTTAGTTAGATTCGAGTTAAAAAAAATGATTGATTAAAAATGATTAGAAATATTTGAAAAAAAAAATATATATCTAAGCATCCCCTGAAAGTTGCACTCTTCATTTTTTATTTCATTTTAATATAGTTTTTCATCAATTTTTACAACTTTATATTAAAAAATAAAATAACAGATGAAAATAAAATATTATACATTATATGTATGTATATGACATTTAAAATTATAACTTTGATAAGCGATATATCATATTTTAAAATCCTGAACATTAGTAAATATGAACTATAAAAATATACAATTCATATTTTACATATAAATCACTATATTTTGACATGAACTATAAATAAAATAATATTTATAATTTTGATAAACCGTGATCAATTAATTGGTTCTATATTGATTATTATTATTATTATTATTATTATTATTATTATTATTATTATTATTATTATTATTATTATTATTATAGAAATTATTTATGTTAAGGGGTTCGGGTTATGCCTCTGAAGTTAATTAACTAATTTAAAACAAAATGTTAATGAGATGAAAAAAATTATTAATATTAAAAATAAATAGTTTGAATAAAAAATTCCAATAGAATTCTTGATAAGTGGCTACCTAATATTTATAGTTAGTAGTAATTATTATTAGTAAGCATTAGTAGTAATTATTATATAGTTAGTAAGCATTAGTAGTAATTTTTTCACTTACATTACTTTTTTAGTGTTATGTATTGTAACTAATTGACTAACTTTCTTATATATATAGTTAGTAAGCATTAGTAGTAAATATTATTAGCAAGAATTAGTAGTAATTATTATATAATTAGTAAGCATTAGTAGTAATTTTTTTACTTGATAAAAATTGTTAAAATTTATTGTTAATGTCTATTACTTTTTAATGTTATGTATTGTAATTAATTAATTTTTATTTCTTTGTAATTTTTATTTACAGTTATATTTTATAATTTATACTTAATTTTAGTTTAAAAATATCGGTTTAAACTAATTACTCAATTCCATATAAATACTTCTCAAATTCATATAAATACTTCTCGATTTAACGCATATATTTCTAAAAAGCATTAATTAAATGTCATCACATTAGTGCATACATAATTAGAGTTACAATATCAATTTGAGAGAAGGAGAGAGAGAGAATGCATGAGAGAGGGAGTGTCGTATTTGTGAGAAGTAACAGTTTTTGGAGGAAAAACAAAAATTACCCCATGCATCACCTCATTTGAGTTTAAAAATTTCAATCCACTTAAATCTTCAATGGCAGACACCCTAATTCCAGAATATATCCTTTCATTGGTTTGCTATGAAGTCAACAATTGATTCCATAGTGGAGTCAACCTTTTATATACAACAAATAAACTTACCATATTAATAAAATTATATCAGTGTTATTTAAGTAATCAACGAATATGGTAGATTTATTTGTTGTATACAGAAGATTGACTCCATTGTGGAACTTTCAAACTCTCATTAATTCTCTCCACGCAAAAGCCTAATCCTCCTCGTCCAGATGGTTTGCATCTTGCCGCCAATGGAGGTTCACCCCCGCTTCGAGATCTTCTCCCCCTTCGAGTCTCTCCTCCCGCCGTCTGCACCGTCCACTACCGCCGAATTTTCAGTCTGAGATGCGTGAGTTGCGACCGAATTTGTCGTCGACGTGGTGGTTGTGGATGACGGTGGTTGTTCCGGGTTTGGGAGTTGATGGAAGAATGGCTGTTCTGGGTTTTAAGTGTGTGTCGTCACGGAAGAAGGAGGTGGGATTGAGGTGTCCGGTAATAAGGACTGCTTAAATTTTCTCTGCTTTGTGCTTCATCTGTGGATGTGGAGAATTTGGATTAGCCAATGAATGATAAAACTGAGAGAATGGTAATAAGATTAGTTCTCATTATTTTGTTTTCTGTGGTGAGCTTGCTTATTGCACTCTATCCTTTCACCTCATTCATCTCTAATTCCTCTGTACTAAATTTCAATTTTCGTCGAAGCTTGGTGAAAAATCTCAAGTATATTATCTATTTAAATTCTTCTTTTTTTTTTTTGTTTTCCGGGTTTGATTTTAGATTTATGAGTTGCTGGATTTAAGATCCAAATTAATCCGGCGAAAAATTCCAACGGGACCTTCGTCCACCTCCGGCAGCTGCACCTTCGCATTAGGCGGCGGATGGAAAGCGTGACCGCTCCAAATTGTGAGAAATTGGTTGACTGGTTTGTAGAGAAGTTCTTTGAAAGCAGCTTTTTCATTATTTTTCTTTTCGGCACAAGAGAAGGAGGCAAACGTCTAACTACGACTTTACTAACACATTACGCGAATACGACACTCCTATTACATCATGAGCTAACCAAACATTTGCTCCCGAAGGAGGCTTATCCAAACGGTGAAAACCGCCAGGCCCCTTGGCCGCGAGCGAGGCCAAAAAATCGGCAAGAAAGTTTGATTCTCTATAGCCATGCTTTATGACCACCTGCCACTGTCGACTCAAAAGATCCTTAACCCCCCTTAAACAATAGATAAACTAAGCTTTTTCATATTTAATTTGATGTTTATTTGAGTTTATTTTAGTTATTGATTGTATTTATTTGTTTTATCTATTGTTTATACTTAGTTTATTTTTTGCTTTTGATTCTTTGTTTTGTCTATCCAATTTTTTATGATTTAGTAAAAAAAAATAGATAATATACTTAAGATTAACCAGGTTTTTGTGATTTATTCAAAAAATAGATAATATACTTAGGGTCCGTTTGGTAAGCTTGATAGAAGGTGATATCATGCCATTTCATATTATTTTCTTCTTATTATTTTGTTTGGTTCAAACATAAAAGCCCTTGAAAAAGACACATGGCCCGAAATTTAATTAGCATTTTCATTATACCATATCCCACCTTCTAGATGGGAGGTGAAATCCAACTCAATTTTTAATCTAAATTTACAAAATACTTCATCTTCTTCGTGTGCCTTCCCTTCTTTAATCTTTCTTCTTCTTCCTTTTTTTTTTCGTAACCACCAGCACCCTTCTTCGTCATCTTTTTTTTTTTTTTCTCTTCGTAATTACCTTTCTCCTCTCCGTGTTTTCTAGACTTCCCTTCTTCATCATCTTATTCCTTTTTTTCTTTTGTTTCGTAAACAACAACACCCTTCATCTTAATCTCTTTTTTCTTTCTTTTTTTTTTTTTTAATTTCGTAAACAACAGCACCGAATCCTTCAAATCTGGTGGAAATTAATTTTGGATCAGTCAATTTTCTCGGCCCGTCAATCCCGAAGGCGGCGGCGGACGGGTGGCAGGAGAATCCTCTGGCGGTCGTCAGCAATCTCCTGGTGGAGTCTATCTCCCGCTTGTGCGCGTTTCGGTGGCCGTCGAGGGCTTGCGAGGTGCAGAAATTGCAGATGCGGTTGAAGAACTGTGAACCACCATTTTCATTTTCTAGACCCACTTTCTCAATTATTGGACTAATTTAGAAAATTTAATTTGAAATAGAGGGTAAAAAAGTAATTTCAACAGGAATCCAATTCTAAACCAAACAAGTTAATATTCTAACTAATTAGATGGATAGCTTTTTTGATAATATCGAAGTGATTATATCAAGCCTAATAATCCTCTGCCAACCAAACTCACCCTTAAGATATACTTAAGATTAACCAATTTTTTTATTTATTAAAAAAAAGGATAATATACTTAAGATAAACCAGTTTTTTATGATTTATTAAAAAATATAACAATATACTTAAGATATACTTAAAATTAACCAGTTTTGATTTAGGAAAAAAAAAGATAATAACTTAAGATATACTTAAGATTAACCAGGTTTTTATGATTTAGTAAAAAAATAAAAATATACTTGAGATATACTTATGATTAACTATAAATTCAAAATAATTTTTAATAGATAATGTAATAAGTTTAAGATAAACTAAAAAATATCTAAATGAATTTATAAAATGTAACGATGATTATTTTTTTTTTAAAAAAAAATGTCTTTTGAATTCATACCTGAAATTATTTTGGGCATTACTATTTACCGCCCCCTTATTACTAGTCACCACCCTCCTTGGACATTTTTGCCCTTCAGTACTCTCTCTCTCTACTCTTTTTCTCTCGACTTTCTACGGCTCTTTTGACCGTTAAAATAATTTCGAAAAAATTCCAAAAAAATACCATGACATCGGCAAGACATTGAAGATTGACCATGTATTATTTTTTATATTTTTTTACTTTATAAATAATTTTTAATTTTTTTTTTTACGAGTCCGGCCGAACCGGCCGGACGCAACCGATCGCGTCCAACCGGACGGGCCAAACGCGCACGGTCGCGTCCAACCGACCTGGTCGGACGCAACCGTGTGCGTTCGGCCCATCCGGTTGGACGCGACCGTGCGTGTTCGGCCGGTTCGACCGGACGCGCAAAAAAAATTAAAAAAATATTTAAAAAATTATTTATAAAGTAAAAAAATATAAAAAAAAATACATGGTCAATCCTCAATGTCTTGCCGATGTCATGGTATTTTTTTGGCATTTTTTCAAATTTTTTTTGACGGTCAAAAGAGCCGTAGAAAGTTGAAAGGAAAAGAGTAGAGAGAGAGAGAGTGAAAGGCAAAAACGTAATTAGAGGGCGGTGAGTAGTAAAAAGGAGGCGATAAATCGAAATTCACATTATTAGTGGGAAACGTGTTTGAATGGACGATGTATGCGTCCTTTAGCCAAGACCATTCCCATGTTTAGAAATACAATTTACTGGGCCCTCAATTCATTCAACCCACTATAAAAATGATTGGACCATTTTCTCATTCCCATATTTTCGTACTTTGCAACAGGATTCAGATTTGAGAAATTTACACATTTTACATTCCTAACAGAAAATAATAACAAAAATACGATCCTAAAAACTTTTACTCATAATTACGTTAGTCAATAATTAAAATGAGATTTGGTGCAGTTAAGTTGGCCTAATTAACCGTTAAATGCAATTAACTACATACTTAATTCCTCTGCACTCATTTTGATTTTCGGGAAATATGATTTACTCTTTATTTTTAAACTCAACCACCTAAAAAAAAGCTGAAAATCTCCATCTCTCTCACCAAATCTCGAGAAAAACTCCAAAAGTCCATCTCTCTCTCAAAATCTCAAAATCTCCATCTCAATGTCCATCTCTCTCTCCAAAAAAACTTCATATCTCAATTTAAAAA
>CACSLK010021934.1:282217-302997 GCA_902706635.1 Striga hermonthica | reverse complement strand
ACAAATAACAAAGAGCAGCTAAAGAGCTCGAAAATTTAGGATCATCATTAATTGGGAATTGTCCCGTAAAACCAGCCTTTTGTTGGCCGCCGTATCAGCCCAAGCAATATGTTGCACATTTTATGCTCGTTTTCCATGTTTAGTGTATATTTTTTTTTTTCAATGAAAAAATTATCTAAACTAATATACTTATAATTGTTTTACTTTTAAAACCTTTGGCTCACATTTTTTTATCGAGAAATACTATAGGTATATAATAATGTACACAACAATCACATTAAATGGGTCCTATCAAAAAAAAAAAATAAAAATAATCAAGTGGACCCTACACCATGTGAGAGTTATGTACATCTCTATATACACGGAGACTAACAATAAAGTAGAGCGCAAACAAGCAATTATTTTAGAGCATATAAAGAGCACAAAGAAAAAACATCGAAAGAGACAATCATGGTGACATCAATGTAAATTCTGTGGGCAATATAAACTATAAAAATGTCTATCTATTACATCTGCAAAAAAAGGACATCAAAGTACCTACACAACTTCTAAAAACTAATAACAGGCAGGCAAATACAGTCGCTGAATTTAGCCAGGCACACACAAATATCATTCTCCGAACGGCATAAAAATGACATAAGTGAAAATTCTCACACGATTATTATCAAGAAAATTGTAAATCATAGAACCAGGAATAGCAAAGACGTACAAGAACAGTTATAACACAAGAACTATTAACTTCCGAGAATTCTTACCTCTTCCTTTGAAATTTTTCCCCAGCAGCGAAATTTTTCACAAAATCAAACCGAAATTACACATCAACCAATCCCAATCATCTGACCTGCGAAGGAGAACACAGCAAGCCCGATGCATCAGACCCAATCACCGAGAGATCACACACCGCACATACCTGTCCCTGCTGCGCCGGAACATAGTGGGTCCCACAGTATGGGCACGTCACATCCCTTTGCCCCCTGTAGATCGGTACGTATGTGGCCCCACACACCACAAACGGGTTCCTGAAGTCATAATTCAGCTGCGTTGCATCCTTCATGTTCCTCTCAGCTGCCTGGAGTACCTGGCGAGAAATCCTCGCCTGGCTCTCCACGCTCGGGTTCGTCTCCAGGAGCCTCCTGGCAAAATTCGCGGCTGTACTCAAATTCTGTGCTTTAAAGCATATGGTCATGGCATTCGCTAATGCAAGTCGTGTGTGGGGAAGCTGGAGGTTGCAGTGTGTGAAGTAAGCAGCTAGCTCCTGCTGACGAACCGGATTGTCCTTCAATTCCCTTCTCTTGAGATCCATCTGCAAACCAAGAACGTACTCTCTTACAATCACAATCAACTCCTTCACCTCGTCTACCTCCCTACGAGTATCGACCACTATCAGTGGTATCGTTTGGAGGATGCACAGAAAATTCTTCAGGGCCTCCGAGAATTTCCCAGCTGTCGTGGCCTTGTAGCCAGCTTTGAGTTTCTCCTCCAGCTGTGAGAAATTGAAGATGGGTGCCGGGGGCCCGCGGACGTTTGGACTTGCCGACTCGCTCCAGCCCCTTTCGATCGCGAGCGAGATAACGGGAGCCGAGGTGAAAGCACGTATATAGGTGTGGCTGCCCGCGTATAGGTCAACAAACTGCGATTTCAAAGGGGCAAAATTCGTGATGCCCAGCTGGCGGCTCAGCAGGCGCATGGCTGTATCGAAGTTTCCAGCAGCAACGTGCTCGGCAGCCAGGGACGAACGCTGAACCCAGATCTGGCTAACGGGCATGCCTGGGGTGGGGACCACAAAAATGGACGAACGTGAAGTGTTATCCACCTTGGTTGGTGTTTCGGCTGGGAGGTCGAGGTCCTCGAGGTCCCACCCACCCTCCTCTTCACCATCCTCGTCCTTGTGTGCAACAAGCTCGTCAACTGCCAAACTAATGTCACCATTCTGGATATTGTCCACGTCAGCAATATCAAGGCCCTCACCCCAGTCAGCATCAGCCGCCTCATCGTAGTACTCCACTTCGGAGGGACCCCTGGCCGCCTCATCGAGACCGCCCTCGAATATGCCCTTGCTGACCATCAGCAGGGGCCAGTCCCCTGCGCAAAGCACGGGCTGTGGTGGTATCAAGAGTGAAGCTCTCTTCCACTCAGGAACAGAAGGGACATTATCGCCGAGTTCAGCAGCCAAACGCTCAGCGGCGTCTTGTAAACCGTGAACAGAGGCAGTGATGTATGCGAGGGGCAGGTGGCCAGCATTCTCAAGAATCTTCACGCGCTCGAGAACATCTCCAAGATACAAGGCATCATGAAACTGGCCCATGACATCATTCTTCACCTCAGCAATCTTCATCATCTTGGAGAGTTTATCTAAATTTCCAGTTATGAGGTAGTGGAAGGAGAGCCGCTCAAAGTTTTTGGTCTTCTGGTATGCGTACTCAACAATGCCAGCATTTCCCTGGCGGAGAGCCTCCACACCCAGCCTGTACCAGTGGTCCTTCTCGTCTATTCTCTTGGCGGATTCAAGTGCTTTCTCGATGTTGCCACTCTCAAGGGCGAGGTTGAAGCGGGTCCGCTCGTCCTTAACAAAATAGAGGGCGACCTGAGGGAAACCTTTCTGCTGCAGGTAAGCAATCATGGCCTGCCCGCACAGCTCCGAGTTTTTTATCATGCTCATGACCTGGTCATATCTCTTCTTCAGAAGGGACAGCTTGAACACATACTCTGTAGGGTCAATGATGATGGGGCAGTTTTTCCCATCTCGATCCAGGCAAAAGATTGTGCTCCCATATATCTTGGTGATGTACACTGGGACATCCAGAGTCTTGATAATCCCACTGTCCCCATTGGGAAGGCAGTATTTGATGTGAGTCAAGGTTGTGTAGATAAAGACACCGTTATCCTGCCAGCCCCCGCTCTTGACACGGATAGTCTCATGAAGGGTACAGCGGTGGCCCAGCTTCTTATCAGCAATAACGATCGAGTGTTTGCTCAATAAGGCAACACTCTCCATATCCGGAGACCAGACTACATACCGGACAAAAGAGGTCTGAAGGTCCCCAAGAACAATCCTCTGCTGGAGATCAAAGATGACAACCCTGTCCTCCGACCTGCACAGTAGATTTCCTGTGCCCGCATAGAATATGGCGTCCGTAGCTATAGGGAGAGCGCTCTTTTTCACAATTTCATTTTTCAGGTTCTTGACCAGGACATGGTTGGTGCTCTTCTCAAGCACGGCAAACCTGTTTCGGGCAACAAAGACTGCTGAGCCCCCAACACCTCTTTTTGCATCCTGAACTGTGTCGCCTCTGCCATAGCTATCTTTGGGAATTATGTAAAGCTCGTACGATCCCCCATCAATGTCTGAACAGATCAAGACAGCATTTTCCGTAGGGCTGTAGGAGAGTGCTCGAGGCCCTTGATTCAAGCTATTAGAACCAGGACGACGAATGGGTATCAGCTGTGTGTCTTTCTGTGAAGAATACTCAAATGCACGGAGGAACCTGTCCTTGACATAGAAAAGGGAATCACCGCTAACAGAAAAAGCAGGGCGCTCTCTCTCCAGCTTGAAAACAATCATGCCACTATCATGACCGGCAGCCAGGAGGTTCATCTCAGGATGAGCCGCAAGGATCCAGAACCTGTCGTGCTCTCTACGGAAAGTTTGCAGGCCCGTTCTTTTCGTCGCATCCCAGACTCGGATGCTCTTATCTTCTGAGTTTGAGACAATGATGTCCTGTCTTGTATGGAATAGAACACATGACACGTTGTTCATGTGGCCTCTCAATGTGTCCACTTCCCAAGCCTTTGTATCTGACACGTAATAAACACAGAATTAGACATCAAATTATATTACTTATATACAGACAACACCACATCCAATGTAAGTATTTGATAGATGTAAATTCCTATAGACAGTTCTAAGCAAATTTGGAATCAGTACCAATTTTGAAATAGAAGAACAGAATCAAATATTAACCAAATTGAGAATAGAACCAGAACCTAAGCCTTATCTTTCAGTGTCTCTCATCAAATGGATGGTATATCAAATAAATATAAAATATCCAAACACAAGTACACAAAATTATGTGATTTTCCAAAATAAAGACCCATAAAAATTGCATTGTATAACATGTTATGAACAAAAGGAACTTCAAGAGAAAATGCAACGCCACATCAGTTAACAAGAAAATACATAAAAGAATCTAGTACAAAACCCAACGGATCAGACTCATTGTGGCCCAACATTTCTTTAACATTTAAAATGTTATCTTCATTCCAGTAACATACAATTAAATATACCAAATGCAAATTTATCACGTTACTTGGCTAGACAAAATACGTTCTTCCAAGAAGAATAATATTTCGTAAATATGGTGCTTAGCTGCTAAAGTAATATATTCCATACCATTCATGCGCCAGATTTTAACTTGACGGTCATCTGCTCCAGAAACAATCAAAGGGAGAGTCGGATGGAAAGAAGCCCAGTTAACACCCCGATCATGGCCTTCCAATACATACTTCACAACAGCATCAACCCCACCAAAAAAGTCAGTGTTCATTTGAGACAATCGCAGAATGTCATCAGCAGGGGATACTGTTTTCTTTCTCAACGCGCCGATATCCCAAACACGCACGGTCTGATCCAAAGAGGCTGAAACAACAAGGTCTTCTTTGGGGTGAAACGAGGCACACATAACATAATGATTGTGCCCAGTCAATACAGAAATGCAAGTCCGAGATTGCCAGTTCCATATTCTAATTGTCTGATCATCACTAGCACTTACAATCCAGGGAGACTCATGATGAAACTGAACAGTCCGAATGTAATCAAGATGACCAAGAAGAGTAAACAGACATCTGTGCAGTTTGTAATTCCACACCTTGATTTTGTAATCATCACCTGCCAAAAATCAATTTTTACAACACAAAATTATCAATTTCCTAAGACAATAATGAAACAGACATTCTGCCATAGAAGAATACATATGTGAACATTACAACATGATACACCCAATGATATAGGCAGACAAAGGATAAGAAACTAGTGGTCCATCAATACAGCCTCCTCATAATATAAAGTCCAGTCGAATTCCGGAAAATAGTGGAGGCTGAAATTTTCTACAAATACACTCTCCATGATCACATGCCAAAAAAAAAAACAACAGCAGAATGGAATCTGGCACTTATGTACAGAAAAAACTATACAGACCTTCAAGGCAAGAGATATAAAGGCAATATACAATGAATGCACTTCAGACCTCTTTGTCTGGATGATCAAGATCTGGAACAAATTTTAACTTTAGCGCATGAATTTTGTAATATAAACGGTAAAATCATGTTGGCAGCACTTGCTTAATTCTTGATCCGAGCATAAACTATTTATAATACACAGAAAGGCAAAAAAGCATGTCAGTAGTACTTCACAAAATCGACAACGAATGTCCTAAAGGGTCGCTAACTATAGTTGCGATGAACAGAACTACATTGCCAAACGGCGATCCAAATTGCAAAAGCCCCTCACCAAGCAGACTATCGATCAAATCAAACCATCAATAACAAACTCAAACCATAAGATCCATACTCTAAAACACGCCAGAGAACTCTAATCACCCAAAAACAAACCTAGATCACATCGCAAGAAGGTCAATCCAACACGAACGAAACAAAGTGCACAAATCAAGGATCATTCAACAAATAAACCACACCTCCGGATACAAAAAGCGGCTGCGATCTATGAAACTGGACGCCTCGAACAGGCCCGTCATGCTCTTCAAACCGATCAATGAGAGTGCCCATGCGGTAATCCCAGAGCTGGATCACGCCACTGTGAAGACTCGCCAAGATCCATGGCCTCTTGCTATGGAAACTCAACCCTTTCACCCGATTACTCTTCGTCTCAAACTTCGTCAACATTTCCTTCTCTTCTCCTCCACCGAAAATCACAATATCTGTTAAAAAGAAAACACGAGAACAAGAAAAAAAAGTGAGATCCGCATTCGATCGAAAACGGAAAAAAAAGTTATAAACCCTAATTAACATCTAGGATCATAACCTGGTTTAGATCTGTGAAGAATTTGGGGATTTTGTTCATAAGGAGGTACGTGTTGATACTAATACAGTATACTATACTCGGAGTCTCGTTGAGTTGAAAGTTTACTCCTTTTTATAGGGGCTGCATATTTCCTTCTTCTTTAATTTGGTTGATTACCGTATTGCCCTCGGAAGTAAATGACTCATTTTGTACGTTCTGATTGGACGGGTGACGATTTTAAACTTTTTTGTTAAGGTATGAGAGATCTACTAGTGCATGAGTTCATGTCAAACTTCTTCAAGGAGTTGGAACTTGGAAGGTCTATTTATATTATATTTGTGTTTTTTTTATTGGTAAATGTAAATTTACAGATCAAAACTGGAGTACAGACGAACGACAAACGACATACAGTGGGCGGTCGCAATTCGGCTTCTCACTCATAATAAGTTTAAAAAGACAACCACATGTCGGTTGCTCACTCAGGTCTAAATAAGACAGAAAAACAATCACTAAGAGCGTGATTGAATACAAAACAATCTCAAAAAAAAAAAAAATAATCATTTTAACTCAATCACTTTTTTAACTCAACTCTAATTCAACTTCATTATCATCGATATTCTACTATAATTAAATAATATCAATCAATCATTCTTACACAACACATCATCTTCAATTTACTATTCATCCTCTCACATCATCTTCAACTTCTCTCTCTTACTTTTTATATCAAATCAACTTTAATTATTTTATTCTACATATTATTTTAATATACTCAATAACAACTAACCATATCAGATTTTTAAAAATTATCCAAACCAAATCAAAAAATCCAAACAAAACAAAAAAAAAATTATATCCAAGCATCCTCTAAGTTTTCCAAGGAATGAAAAAATCTATACTCCAAGGGCTTCGTCTCATATTCGGCAAGCATGTTCGGATAAAACGTAAAAATTGTACGATAAACATGAATTTGGATCTTACAGATTATTAGGCTCGGAGGTTGGGATTCATTTTCAAAATTAACGTATTTATCGCATTCAAATGAAGTACACGGTAGCCGCGAGCGTTGCTTTCTTCAACTTGGTTTGTCAACTAGCTACTCGTGCTTCCTTCTTGGAGAGCTCATTTGAGGTCAAAGGCCTATGACGAAGACTAACTCAATCACGAATCACCCACCAAATTTTTGAGCTAAAGGAGCATTCGTAAAATAGATGATTTGATGATTCTACAACGCCTCCACAAAGAGAGCAAGTCGAGTCTTCATAAAAAAAAAAACAGCCCTTTGTATGGAGACGATTGAGCACTCCCAACCAAAAAATGGAGCACTATTTGGGTGTATTGCAAGGGCCCCAAACAACCCCGTTCATGGCACCAATGCACCGCGAGGCCTTAAGAAATCATAGCGACTCCTCGACCCCTCTTGCTCCTCGTGAACTCTAACGATGAAGTAGAGCTTTCGCCTTTCGCAGCTTGCTCACTTCCCGCTTTGTCTACCAAGGTCTGTTGGATCTCGAAAAAATGTTTGAAAATGGGCGAGTCATCCTTGTGTATTTCCCATTCCCACACGGACTTGCCCCCAAATAAATGTGGTGGATCCATTTGTACTATAAGGAGTCACTACGCCAAAAAAAATATTCAGATAACACTTTTGGCATAACGCTTTTTTAAATAAGTGTTATCTAAAAAACACAAAATCCTTAGATAACACTTAATTTTACAAGCGCTATAAGAACAATACAAATACATAACACTTTTTTAAAAAGTGCTATGTCAATTATAACACTTATTCATATTATAACACTTCTTTTAAAGAAGTGCTATATAAATTATAACACTTATTATTTTTACGCAACACTTCATCCATAAATAAAACACTATATCAAATACATCAGAATTAAAAAACATCTCGTGAAACAAAACCCCTCGGTGAAAACTGAGAAGAAAAAAAACCAAATTCGAAGCCCTCCTCAGGCGGCGCATCTTTCCTCATCAGTCATCACTCAATCCCCCTCAACTTTTCGATGACGACCCATTTCAAGAAGAACCGAAAGAAGCGCGACCGCGTCAGCGCCGGCCACGGCCGCATCGGCAAGCACCGGAAGCATCCTGGAGGGTCGTCAAGAAGAAGCTCGTGAATGCAGATAAACCGGTGGCCGTGAAGGCGAAGCTCGCGTCGAAGAATGCTGAGAAGAAGATGAAGGAGTCGGTGCAGGTGTGCTCACCGCTTGATTAGGTTCAATTTTGGTTTAATTGCTTGTTTTCATTTTGCAAATTTGTGTGACTGCAATGTTACTGGATCTGGTTTGTTTGCTATACTCTTTAGTTATTAAAAAAAAAAAAAAGGAATTCGAAGAACCCTACCTCAGAATTAACCCTGTTAGTTATATGGACAAGCATTCATAAGAATTGCTTAGATTTCAGCTGTTGAACATATTATCCAGTTGGCTTTAAATGGGTGTTCGAATTTGAAAAAGGATCAATGCTACTGGAAATATTGTGAAACATATGTTACACTAGTGGCGAAGGGATACAACCAAATGCGTAAACTTGATTACAATGACACATTCAAGCAATTACGAAGCCATGAGCCATTAAACTCAATTTTATCATTAATAGTTACTCACTCATTGTCAATAAAAAGGCTTGATGTTGATAATGAACTTCTCAATATATAATAGGATGTTTGTATTTATATGGAACAGTCTTAAGGATTCCAAAAACAGATAATGAAAGACACACACTTGTCTGCAAGCTTCATAAATCCATAAATGGTTTTAGGTAGGCCTGAAGTGCATGTAATTATTAAGTTATTCAAGTCTTAAAAAACTTTATTTTTCAGTGTCAAAATGTGATCATTATTTTAAAAAAATAAATAAAGAGAGCCTTTATGCATTGTGACCCTTGTTTATGTTTGTGATATCATCATCACTGGTTGTTGTCTATCATATTTATCTTAATTTTTTGGGGGTTTAAGTTTTATATCATGAACAGAGCCTTCTTGAGTCAAACCTTTGAGTGAAAAAAAAAAATGTCATTTCATAATCCAGTACTAATTTGCAGACCTTAGAAGTCTTGCTATTGTGACAGGTGATGTAATTTAGCTAAAAAGATTAATGTAGGGTTATATTATCAAGATTCATTAAGTATTTTTTTCTCATATTTTTATTCATCAATTTACAAGAAAAATAAATATATTAATTTGGGTTTTTCATCTTGTGCATTAAAGTAGAATATACATTAGTTAGACAAAATAACTTATTAGCCTTTGGTAGATTATAACTTAATTTTTACTAAATACAAAGAACTCGTCAATTTTTGTTGTATTATCAAAGAGGTTCTTCTTCTTATCGCCCATGAAGAAGTTTTCTACTTAAAAGAGACAAGTAGATAAAATCAGTAGCTCATTTGTTTGTTGTTCAAAATGAGGCAAATGATAAGTTTGTTCTTGCGCCATATAATACATCCTAATACATCCTAAACTCTTCTTTTATATATATTGTCAATAATACGTAAAAAATTAATACTAAATGCAGTATTAAATGTTTACATTATTTTATAGGATTCATTGGGTGCTGTTGTTTATTAATGAGAAGACAACGACACTATGCTGATCTTTTGCACAAGGATCGTGATCACATCTTGTAGAAGTGTTTAACATGTAAGTATATGTGTTACATTGTATTTGATTTTTGTTGTTTTTTTCATCAACTCCATGATCTTTTTGTTTTTACTAGCGCATTACGAGTTTTTAATTTCATCCTCAAGTCGGGATGATGGTCTTCAAAAGTAAATCAAAGAACTTAAGATGGAAAAAGGTTTAGGTACTTCATGATGTTATTTGTGGTGGATGTTGATCTATATATGTACATACTAACAAATATTTGTTTCTTTTAGTCCCCAACAAGCTAACGGTGTGGATTCTGGGTATTACGTTTTGAAATTTATTAGAAACATACTTATTTGTTATGAAATGATAATCCCGGTGAATTTAAGCTCATTTTTGTTTTTTTTTTTTTCATTCTGTTACTCTCTCATATTTGGTATGTTAGTTAAACTGTAATTAACATTGTTAATATATTTTGCAGTATTTTCCTTGTTAAAAGTGCGTTTAATTATCTGAGGAGCAAGTAAATGAAGTTTGGGAAGAGTTGACTTAATATGTTCTTCAGAGTTCTGTAAGATAAAAACTCTACTAGTGTCGATTCGTTTTTTGTTATTGTTGTGTTAAATTTCAAATCTATTCCGAAAATAAAATTAATAGATAAGGATAGAGATGTTTATTTTAAATTTGTAATTCTGGCAGATACGTCCGCATTATTTACGTACTTCACACAGGTATGTATTTTGTTATGCTCGTATTATATTTTCTTTTATATCTTGTTTATAAGATGTGATGAAATACTTAAATTTGATATCAATACATGTATAACTTTCGTGATGCATGAGGATGTCATGAAAACTTTCTTGCTCAGGATATTGGCTAATAGTGGGTGAATTTTTCACTAGGAATATTAGTTGTTTTTTCTTGATTTTGTTGGAATTTGAGATACGATGTTTTCTTGATTTTGTGCTACAATACACTTGTACATACCCGAGATCAATGTTAAAATTGTTGGATTGTGTTTAGTAAGTTTTTGTTATATTCATGTTTGAGTTGTTTTCTTGTTGGTTCTTGTTTCTTAGTACATGGGGCTTGTGATTTAAGTCACTTGGTTTTGTTTACTATTGAATATTGTATATAATGATTATTATAAAAAAGTGTTATGTGAAAGGTTTATCAGATAACGCTTAATATAAAAATGTGTTATATAAAGATTTTTTACATAACACTTAATATAAAAATGTGTTATGTGAAAGGTTCTTCACATAACGCTTCATGTAAAAAGTGTTATGTGAAAGGTTTTTCACATAACGCTTTTAAAGCGTTATCTAAGGATTCGGTCTTCAGATAACACTGAATCCGATAACACTTAAAAGCGTTATATGAAGAAAAAAAAAGCGCTACCTGAAGCCGTTTTTGGCGTAGTGGTCCTTTTTTGCTTGCATGTTCCAAATAGTGCGTGCAAGCACCACTCTATTCCAAGCGTTCAAATCACGAAGATGAAGCCCCCTTCCAAGCGCAGGAGACATAAGCTATCACAAACTACGAGAGCGCTTTTCGAGCTTTAAGAAAACACCTACATAGTTGGATAATTTTGATACGCACTATAGTAGACAAGTGGAAAATTTCCACCAAAAACACTCGATACCTTGGATCACCGAGCGGGTGAGTTCCACTTTACCGGCGTTTGAGAGTGTAAAGCGACTCCATACCTTGGTTTGTTTTGTTTAGTCACCTTGTTGTAATCCCAAGTAAATGATAACGATGTTTTGTATTTGTTAATTATATTTAGCATCGATCGTTAAAAGAAAAAACGTCTGTTTCCGTTTTTTCTGTTTTATTTGACGTACCAATAGAAAAATATGAACTTTTTTTTTTAATGCAATAATAATGAATTCAAAATAAAAGCTTCATGGTATGAAATTGATTTCATATGGAAGAAGAGTTGCAAACTTTCAAATCCCTAGTTTTGCCCATTTTTTCAACCACTTTATTTTGGGACAAATCAGCATACCAACTATGTGAAATTAGCAATAACTATTGCTAATTTTATGTGTAGATTTGGTTTTAACGATTACAATAAAACTAAGACTATTGTATCTTTCATTTCATTAAATAACCATATATTACCTTTCCTTTTCTTAAATTGTCATACATTATTTTTATTTATTTTTTATTAAAATTCATATATTAATTGTTATAAATATGTATTCTTCTCAGTTTTCATAATTGAGAAACAAAATTATTTTTATTTTATTTTTTTATATGATATATCAAATTAATTCTTTTATAGTAACTTTTGATATCTATATATATATATAATTGCTGACATGTAGCATTTATAAAAACATTTAATAAAACCTTTAAAGTTTTTCCTCCATTTTTGGTTACAAAATTAGTCATTAATAGTTTTTACTTCTCACATTAATACATCTTAATGAGTGTAATCATGTATGTTTCTATTATATTATATAATAATTATTATTAATACCAACTAATAATAATTCACAATAAATATAAATTACATAATTATAAACAATTGTTTCAAGTTATGTATTTTAACATCAATATTATCTTTTTCTTTTGTATCTCATAAAAAATTTCTTTAAAAACAAATAGTAAATTGTTTTAACAGCATAGTTAAACAACTTTAGAATCTTATAAATAATTATTTTTTAATAATATATATATATATATAATTTCTAGCTTAGTATTTAATTTTACCTATTTAATAACACCTCTAAAATTCTTTCTCTGTTTTCAGTTACAAAATTTATCATTAATATTTTTTTACTTCTCACATTAACACATCCTATTAAGTATAATCATGTATTTTTCTATTATATTATATAATAGTTATTGATGTTAATACCAATTAATAATAATTCACAATAAATATAAATTACATAATTATAAACAATTGTTTCAAGCTATTTATATTAACATCAATATTTTCGTTTTCTTTTGTATCTCATGAAAGAATTTCTTTAAAAACAGCTATTAAATTATTTTAATAGCATAGTCAAACAACTTTAGAAGCTTATAAATAATTATTTTAATAATAATAATAATAATAATAATAATCAAACTGTTATTATCTAATGATAAAAAAAATCATAATAATAAAATCATTAATTTATTTTTCCTATCAATCAAATTTTTTAGAATTTTAATATTAAATTCTCAAATATTACTTACTAATATTTTATGTACATTTGTGCATGTGCACAGGATATCTACTAGTATACTATATATGATATGAAAATAATTTCATTCATATTTAAAAATAGAATTTAAATTATAAAATCAAACTAGGAATTATCAAATTAAACTTTAAATTAGTATCTAAAATAAAAATATTATTAATATACCATAAAACAATGTTTTTAGTATATTGTAGAAAATATTTATTTAGATACATAAAATTTTATAAATCTATCATTATATAAAAAGAATAACCTTTTTATGATTTCCCGCCTAAATTTACCGCCAAAATCATTTAATGAATAAATGCGGCGCTGGTTTTTTTGATGGTTCCATTTTTCCTATTTTATAGGTTAACAAAATAACAGATTGTGTTGATATTATATAAAAATCTATCATTACACAATCATATTAAAAAATAATTGATAGCTTATAAAATCTCATAGCATAAATCTACATGAGTTTATCTTTTATTTGTTACAAAATCTCATTGCATACGTTCTCACGAGTTTAAAAAATCTCATCACTTATCCATCAAATTTAAAAAAAAAAAGAAACCAATTCGTAACTACTATTAGAAATCAATTACCTTTAAAAAGAAAAAATAAAATAAAATAGAAACCAATTCATAATTACTATTAGAAATCCATTATCTACTCTAAAAAGCTAATTTTCATTGTTCTAATTACTAATATTTTTATAAATATTATAAGCTAACAATACATCCTCGGTAACAACGTAAAAAGGATAATAATAATTTTGAAATTTTGTGTAATCAAATTTCTTAGATAGAAGTAGCGCCATAAATTCGGTATCATCTGACATAATATGTTTATTAAATTAGGTTTATAATATTTTAGATACTTTAAACAAATTGTTTAGACATTTTTTTTTTCATATTCGTTTATGTATACATACATATATATACATATACACATATACATAATTGATATTAAATTTAAATATTTGTAGACATGTTTTCTTTACAAAATAATCTAAATTTTTTTGTTTTACACAATGTTAAATTCAATTGTTTTTAAATATATTTTCCTTCTAAAATTGTTTAGAAAAATAATATAAAAAATTTGAATACTTTTACATATACTAATATAATATTTTAGATGTTTTTAATATTAAACATACAAATTTTATATTCTCTTATACAAAATAATATAAAATTTATATTCTTATACAAAAATAATTTTACATTGTTTGATCCCGAATCTTTAATTTATAATTATTAAATATTGTTTATCCTCCTCTTTAATTTATAATTATTTTTTTCTTCCTCTTTTTAAATTGATCCCCACTTCCGCCATTGAGTGACTCAAACTCGAGGTCTCTTTATAATATTATTAATTTAATATTGTTGTCGTGCATCGCACGGGATACATACTAGTGTAACTAAAAAGTTATAACAATTGACCAATTGATTGTAAATAAGGATTCCACATTAAATAATATCACTTAGTTATTCTTTTATTTATTGTACATTTATGGCTTATAATTTAACAATATGAATAAAAACTATTTTACTTCTTTTATGTTGTTAAAATCTAAAAATTTTCAAACGTACACACTAGTAAAATATATTTCTGTTCGGTTTTGAAAAAAAAAAAAACCAAAAACGCTCAATTTCACTTCTCTTAGTTTGCTTTTACGCCGCAGTTTTAATCTCGCTCCTGCATCCCGATTAAAGAATATTAACCCATTTACCAGAATTATTTTTCACGGACAAACATTACTTTTTCTATTTAATAATAATAATAATAATACGATGCTATTATATGTATATTGTTTACATTACATGATCTCTAATGCGTAATTCATTATTTGTATTTTTTTTATGCATAATATGATAATGTAATCCCAAACTTATGATTTTCACGCAAAAATATGTAAATTAATTATATTTTTATAATTTATCAACGAATTTTTCATATTGTTTATTAAAAAAAATATACTCACTACTCAACTACAAATTACCAAACACAAAGTAGTTTAATCGAAAAAAATATATTGCCAGATTTCCCAAATAGCCATGTTTTGATAATTTAACTGTTAAAACTTACCTTTCAATTTTTTATTTTATTTTTTTTTTGGTGCAATGAAGGGAGGCCGAAGCCTAACGGAATGCTAACGGGACGGGGGAAGTCACACCAATGATACCATGTTCAAGTCACCTGCTTATGGACGGTGGCGGGACAGGAAGATGGTGCACCCCTAAAGGTTCGAACGCCGCTAAAGAAGCCAGATGATCCGCAGTGAAATTCGCTTTTCGAAACAGGTATCTTGCTATTTAAAAGTTTCTTGCCATTTAAAAGAATAGGAACTTATCAATATCTACACACCATAAGTTTTCCGATGATGGAGACGAGATACATTGAACTATATAAAGAACTGAAAGAACTTAGAAAGCCAACCAAAAATAACTCAGAGAAAGCCAATAATACTCTTAAGTCTTAAGTACTTGTATGGGCAAATACAGAATGTCTATAACATCTGAAAAAAAAAACAAAAAAAAAAATACAACAAAAAAAAAAAAACACTGAAGAACCAACATTGCTCTTAAAATTAACAACAGCCAGGCAATATAGTTGCCACATTTAGCCAGGCACACTAAGTCCCCATAAGAACTATATAAATGAAATATCATACACAACATTATTACCAAGAGAACAGTAATTCATAAAACCAAAAATATCAGATGTAGCAGGGGAATGGGAGATCGAACTGAAGAGAACCCAATGAAAATGAAAAGGTTTATGCAAAAGTTTTTTTAAAAAAAAAACAAATACAGAACTGCTATAACCGATATATGAACCTCAGCTTCCCAAAAATCGTACCTCTTCCTTTCGCCCATCACGTGTACCTTGTCCTTCCCAAAAGAGTCAAGGCAATTTCATCTTCCCCTAGAGATGGCAACTCCAACGTAAAAAATTCAACATAAACAAACCAATCACCTGACCCGATCATCTGACCTGCGAAGGCGAACAAAGCAAGCCAGACGCATCCGACCCAATCACCGAGAGTTGGCACACCGCACACACCACCCCCTGCTGCGCTGGAACATAGTGGGCCCCACAGTAGGGGCAGGCCACATCCCTCTGCCCCCTGTAGATAGGTACATGCGTGGCCCCACACACCACGAACGGGTTCCGAAAGTCATAGTTCAGCTGAGTCGCGTCCTTCATGTTCCTCTCGGCCGCCGTAAGCACCTGGCGGGCCATCTTAGCCTGGCTCTCCTGGGAAGGGTTCGTTTCCAGGAGCCTCCTCGCGAAATTAGCCGCCGTGCTCAGGTTCTGGGCTTTGAAGCATATGGTCATGGCATTCATCAACGCGAGCCTCATGTGCGGTAGCTGGAGGTTGCAGTGCGTGAAGTAAGCGGCAAGCTCCTGCTGGCGAACCGGATTGTCCTTCAGTTCCCTCCTCCTGAGCTCCATCTGCAAACCGAGCACGTACTCCCTCACGACAACAATCAGCTCCTTCACCTCGTCCACCTCCCTACGGGTCTCGACAACAATCAGCGGGATTGTGTGGAGGATGGAGAGGAAGTTCCTCAGGGCCTCGGTGAATTTCCCAGCGGTCGTGGCCTTGTACCCAGCTTTGAGCTTCTCCTCAAGCTGAGAGAAATTGAAGATGAGGGCCGGGGGGCCGCGGACGTTCGGGCTAGCCGACTCACTCCAGCCCCTCTCGATCGCGACCGAGATGACGGGGGCGGAGGTGAAAGCACGTAAGTAGGAGTGGCTGCCATTGTATAGGTCGATGAATTGAGATCTCAGAGGACCAAAATTCCTGATCCCCAGCTGGCGGCTCAGCAAGCGCATGGCCGTGTCGAAGTTGCCGGCGGCCGCGTGCTCGGCGGCCAGAGACGAGCGCTGAACCCAGATCTGGCTCACGGGCATGCCTTGGGTGGGGGCCACGAACACAGACGAGCGCGAGCTGTTGTTCGCCTTCGTCGGGGTCTCGCTGTCCGGGGGTAGGTCGAGGTCCTCGAGGTCCCACCCGCCCTCCTCCTCTTCGTCTTCATCCCCACGCGTGACGAGCTCGTCGACCAGCTCGTTGATCTCACCATTCTGGATGTTGTCCACGTCAGCAATGTCCAGACCCTCGCCCCAGTCGGCATCAGCCGCCTCGTCATAGTAGTCCTCTTCGGTGGGGCCCCTGGTCGCCTCATCCAGGCCGCCCTCGAATATGCCCTTGCTGACCATCAGCAAAGGCCAGTCCCCTGCGCACAGCACAGGGCCAGGGGGTATCAGGAGAGAAGCCCTTTTCCCTTCAGGAAGAGAAGGGACGTTGTCGCCCAGTTCGGCTGCCAGGCGCTCGGCGGTCTCCTGCAGACCGTGGACAGAGGCAGTGATGTATGCGAGAGGAATGTGGCCCGCATTCTCTAGAATCTTCACACGCTCACGAATGTCTCCAAGATACAAGGCGTCGTGAAATTGGCCCATGACATCGTTCTTGACCTCGGCAATTTTCATCATCTTGGATAGCTTGTCTAGATTTCCAGTTATGAGATAGTGGAAGGAGAGTCGCTCGAAGTTTTTGGTCTTCTGGTATGCGTACTCAACTATGCCGGTGTTTCCCTGGCGAAGGGCCTCCACGCCCAGCCTGTACCAGTGATCCTTCTCGTCTATTCTCTTGGCAGATTCAAGTGCTTTCTCTATGTTGCCGCTCTCGAGGGCAAGGTTGAAGCGGGTCCTCTCGTCCTTGACGAAATAGAGGGCGACCTGAGGAAAGCCCTTCTGCTGCAGGTAAGCAATCATGGCCTGTCCGCACAGCTCCGAGTTTTTAATCATACTCATGACCTGGTCGTACCTCTTCTTCAGCAGGGACAGCTTGAAAACATATTCAGTGGGGTCGATGATGATGGGGCGGTTCTTACCGTCACGATCCAGACAAAAGATCGTGCTCCCGTATATCTTGGTGATGTACACAGGGACATCCAGAGTCTTGACAATCCCACTGTCCCCATTGGGAAGACAGTACTTGATGTGCGTTAGGGTCGTGTAAATAAAGACACCATTATCGTGCCAGCCTCCACTCTTGACACGGATAGTCTCGTGAAGGGTACAGCGGTGGGCCAGTTTCTTATCAGCAATGACGATCGAGTGTTTGCTCAGTAAGGCAACACTCTCCATATCCGGGGACCAGACCACATAACGCACGAAAGACGTCTGAAGCTCCCCAAGGACAATCCTCTGCTGGAGATCAAAGATGACGACCCTGTCCTCAGACCTGCACAGCAGATTCCCAGTGCCTGCGTAGAATATGGCATCTGTGGCAACAGGGAGAGGACTTTTTTTCACAATTTCATTTTTCAGGTTCTTGACCACGACATGGTTGGTGCTCTTTTCAAGCACAGCAAACCTGTTTCGCGCAATAAACACTGCTGAGCCCCCGATTCCTCTTTTTGCATCCTGAACTGTGTCGCCTCTACCATAGCTATCTTTGGGGATTATGTAAAGTTCGTAAGATCCACCATCAATGTCTGAGCAGATTAAGACAGCATTCTCCGTAGGACTGTAGGAGAGAGCTCGCGGACCTTGATTTAAGCTATTGGATCCAGGACGACGGATGGGTATGAGCTGAGTGTCCTTCTGGGACGAATACTCAAAGGCACGGAGGAACCTGTCCTTGACATAGAAGAGGGAATCACCGCTAACAGAAAAGGCCGCGCGCTCTCTCTCCAGCTTGAAAACAATCATGCCGCTATCATGACCAGCAGCCAGGAGGTTCATCTCAGGATGAGCCGCAAGGATCCAGAACCTGTCGTGCTCCCTACGAAAAGTTTGCAAGCCGGTTCTTTTCGTCGCATCCCAGACTCGGATGCTCTTGTCTTCCGAGTTTGAGACAATGATATCCTGTCTTGCATGGAACAGAACACATGACACATTGTTCATGTGGCCTCTAAGTGTGTCCACCTCCCATGCCTTCGTATCTGTACACAAAATAAACTAAAAATTATCTGTCTGATTGGATAACTAATATACACACATGCACACACTATACGCGTTTGATAGAAGGAAGTTCTTTTAGGCAGTTCCACGAAAATGCAGAACTAGGTGGGACCTGTTTGAAATAGCAACATTCACAACTTTCTGACCAAAAATATAATAAAGTTTGAGAATAAACCAACATCAAATTCCCCACTCCCACATCCCACATCCAACCCCCAAAAGAAACGAAAGAAAAGAGAAGGACATTAGAGTAGTCCAGTGTCTCTCGTCAAATTAATGGAACACAATTAGTTGACCAGACCCAAGTAAACAAATACGTGATTTCCCAAAAAAGAAGATCAACAAACTTGAAATGTCTAAAGCTATATGAAAAGAAGCACCTTATACAATACATGCAACCACAGCATCACTTTCTAGAAAATCTATAGAGCAATCTAATATATTCCACTCACTCTGCAAATATGCTGCCAAAGAAACAAAATATTCCATACCATTCATGCGCCAGAGTTTAACTTGGCGATCATCTGCTCCAGAAACAATCAAAGGGAGAGTCGGATGGAATGAAGCCCAGTTAACACCTCGATCATGGCCTTCCAATACATACTTCACAACAGCATCAACCCCACCAAAAAAGTCCGTGTTCATTTGAGACAATCGCAGAACGTCATCAGCAGGGGATACTGTTTTCTTTCTCAACGCGCCAATATCCCAAACACGCACGGTCTGATCCAAAGAGGCTGAAACAACAAGGTCTTCCTTGGGGTGAAACGAGGCACACATAACATAATGATTGTGCCCAGTCAACACGGAAATGCAAGTCCGAGATTGCCAATTCCAAATTCTAATTGTCTGGTCATCACTAGCACTAACAATCCAAGGGTACTCATGATGAAACTGAACCGTACGGATGTAATCAAGATGACCGAGAAGAGTAAACAGACATCTGTGCAATTTATAATTCCACACCTTGATTTTATAATCATCGCCTGCCAAAACAGAAATAAATTTCTTAAAGTGATAAAGAAATGGAGCATCTACAAGAGAGCAAAACATATATGTACATTACTACATATATACACACAAGGATATGACAGATAAAGACTAACCGATTATTCATTCATCAGTATAGCCCTTACAGAATATTATTATATTGAGTCAAACCGAAGGCAACAAAACAATGGAGAATGAAGTTTTCCGGCTCCTGAATCTAAAAAATGTAAGATTTTGCAACACATAACCCCCATGTACAGTCACCACAAGGCAAAACCAAAGCACCGTCATCCTTAATATGTCACTAGCTCGCTCCACAATAAAATATGACATCAGACTTCACCTCTTGTCTAGAGTCTCATCACAATAATAGGCCAAATAGACCAGCACAAGGATGAAATGTTCAATCATACTCATAAACTCAAGTCATATTTTTAACACACTTCCCCTGCGTATTCAGTTTCTGAAACTAGAGTATCGCCATGATCACATCCCAAATGGACCAGTTCTAAAATGACATCTGGAACTGGAGAACAACCTATATACATACAGGCCGTTTGGGATGAAGATATAAAACCCAAATACAGCAAAAACACTTCACGTTCATAGCAGGACATTCACAATAAATAAATGGATAAAATCATGTAGCGCTTAATTAAGATTTGGCATGAGAGCATCACATTTATAATAATACATAAAGGAAAAAAAAAAGCATATCAGTGGTACTTAAATCTAAATGTTGTCAAGGGTCGCAAAACGATTTCGAAAAGGCAAATAGATTGTTACCACTAAACCCACTCACAATCAACGAAGCACACATCCACACTGCAAATCTAAATCACTAAAGCCACTGATCGAACAGACTAATCAATGAAACACGAATCAGCAGATCAGAACTCATAATCGCCCCAAAACAAGCTGATACCACATCGCAGAAGGTCAATTCCGATACCAGCGACACAAATAAACAAAACTAGAAGAGCATTTCACAAACAAATCACACCTCCGG
>CACSLK010021934.1:197542-209058 GCA_902706635.1 Striga hermonthica | reverse complement strand
TTCGGCTTTTATATAAATGTACAAAATACTCCTTATGTGTCGTTCGACTTGATATAGTTTCCATTTGATTTAGTATTTTTTGGTTATCTTTTTAAATTTGCTGAGTGTAGATAGAATCTTCGGATACGATTCTCCGACGAGGCAAGTTTACGATGATGCCGCCAAAAAGATTGCGCTTTCTGTATTAAATGGAATAAATTGTGAGTTATTGACTTATTTCTTCTCTTTTGAACTGTAATTCTTCTACATATTGTATCATGACAAAATTTGTAGTACAAGCTTTATCCTTTTTCTGCTAAATTTCGTCCCCAGCAACTATTTTTGCATACGGGCAAACGAGCAGTGGAAAAACGTACACGATGAGCGGCATTACCGAATACACAATAGAAGATATATATGACTACATAAACATGGTACAATGCCTCTAATTAAAAAACTTAAAGCATTACTCAGATTGTTTTCTAACTAAAAAATTTACTTTGCATAGCATTCAGAAAGAGAATTCAAATTGAAATTTTCGGCTATGGAGATTTACAATGAATCGGTCAGAGACCTACTCGTCATGGACTGTACTCCTCTTAGGCTTCTAGACGATCCAGAGGTAAATTATTGGGCTTACACGTAAAGATTTTATTACAAAAGTTTTTACGGACCTTAAAGAGTTGTTTTTCTTTCCTTATTTTGCAGAGAGGGACTGTCGTCGACAAACTTACAGAGGTGACTTTAACAGACTACAGCCATCTAAAAGAGTTACTATCAATATGTGAAGGTAAAATAAAATTACTAACTTTTAGTTTCACTCTAGTTGCCAAAAATATATTGATCGTTTAAGAGTTCGAATTCATGTTACTCTCAAAATATAGTAGATTTTCTTTAATTGATATCTGCAGCTCAGAGGCAAAATGGGGAGACTACTCTAAATGAAGTGAGCTCACGATCTCATCAAATCCTACGGTTGGTAAGTAAGCTTCTCATTAAACAAGCCGTTTCTCGTTTTACCGACTTACATTAAGTTGTGGATAATTTCTATTTGCTACAGACAGTCGAAAGCGAAGCTCGTCAATATAAAGGTGCAGGCAGTTCAAGCCTTCTAACAGCTTCTGTGGTATAGGATAACATTCTTTTCTTTTCTTTTACGTTTATTTTCCAGCTCGAACACTCTTTTTTCTTTTCCATTTCTTGTAATTTAACATATATTTTCACATGGCAGAATTTTGTGGATCTTGCCGGGAGTGAACGTGCTTCTCAAACATTATCAGCCGGGACGAGGCTTAAAGAGGGTTGCCACATCAATCGCAGTTTACTCACCCTTGGGACTGTTATTCGCAAATTGAGGTATAATTTCATTTTTTTTTCTTAAAATCGGTTTAAAGTTTCGAAAAACTTGTCTATTGAAATGCTAATCCCCAGACAATTTGTTAATGCAGCAAAGGAAGGAACGGGCACGTACCATACAGAGACTCAAAGCTCACGCGCATACTTCAGAACTCGTTAGGCGGGAATGCACGAACAGCAATCATCTGCACGATGAGCCCGGCCCACAGCCACCTGGAGCAATCGAGGAACACACTCTTATTTGCCAGCTGTGCAAAACAGGTCAGCACGAATGCCCAAGTCAATGTGGTCATGTCCGAGAAAGCCCTCGTGAAGCAACTTCAAAAAGAGCTCGCTCGTCTAGAAAACGAGCTCAAGAATCTCAGCTCCACAGCTGCCTCGTGTGGTTCCTCGTCTGTCTTGAAAGAGAAAGAGCTCCTCATCGATAAGGTGGAATATATATTTTTTGCTTTTTTTTTGCTTTCTCGTTCGATGAATATAAATGACGAAATTGCATCTCATAAATTGTGCACAGATGGATAAAGAGATAAAGGAACTCACACACCAGCGCGACTTAGCTCAATCACGAGTCGAGGACATGCTTCGTTCGGCCTCCATTACAGAATATAACCCATCAAAATCTTGGGTTTGTACAAAATTCGAAAATCAACCGACACTAACTAATTATTTATTTATTTATTTATTTCCGGTTTTCCACTTTTCAGGTCGACATGCATAACCACGAGAAATCCTCGTCGTGGGCAAGTGAATACGCACCGTCCGAGATGTCCGACATAATCGACCCCACGTCCCGAACGCCTCACATTTCTGAAGCTGTTGCTCGGTCAAGCGCGATCGAGGATCATTTCACGGAGAACAACGAGGAGCAGTTCTTGTCCGGTGACACTTCGCCAGGACTTTACATCGACAAGTACTTTGGTCCCGACCCATGCAGAGGTTGGGAAAAGATGGCGTCTGTTCAAGGACAAAGCAATGGCTTTGAGGAAAACTGCAAGGAGGTTCAGTGCATTGAGACTGATTTTACCAATAGGAGTGTCGAGTCGAATTCAGGTTCCCCACGTAAGGGTGATCTATCGAGTTTGTGTTTGTGATGATTTTCTTGAAATTAAAAATCATTTTACGTTTTTTTTGTGTATTGAGGGTTCTTGTTATATATTACGTGTTCTTGTAGAGAGACCTACTCGTTTACCGCACAACGAATCATATCCTGGCAAACGGAGTACGAGTCCATCTGCACTAACATCCCCACAAAATGGAGCGCAAGTTTCCGGTCTGTAATAACTCTTTTTTCATGATCTTTTCTCTTACAAAATGTTATATGTAGTGAATTTTATTTATAAACACGTAGGAATTTCGTCGGACAATGATGCCTATTTCATCAAGAGTGAGACTATTTCAGGTACATATAGTTCTTAAACGAAGAATATTATGAGATTGTCTTCCCTTTTATGTTCTTCTTTACTAGTTTTTCGGGTTTTTGTATATCATGCAATGCTATTTCTATCTTCTTTGGTTAATTTCCAGACAATGACGTGTATTTCATCGAAAGAAAACCGATTTCGAACCTACCTTCCCCACAAAAGGATGCCGAAGTTTCAGGTTGTGTACTAACTAGCTCTTGTATTTTTTTATTTTTTTTCTTTAGTAAAAACTAATTTTTTGTTTTATTTTTATTTATTATCCGTGCAGACCGATCTCCATTTTCATCGGACAATGACTCGTCAGACATGGGCGGGAATGTCCCGAGGAGCCAAAGCTGTGCAGCAATACTGACCACAATTACAAAATCTCCCAGTCCTGAGTCAGAAGAAGAAGATGAAGAAGAAGAAAACGATCACGCGTTTCATGATAAGTCGAGCAGCCAAGAAGAACTTTCTGATGCAGGGGCAAAGGTTAATAATAGTTGGAATCTATGCAGAGTTGATTCAGAAAAATCCGACAGGAGTGATTGTCTGAATGATGACGAGGACCAAATTATAATGACATTCGCTAAAAATGATCGTAAAAAAGAAGCCCCCATTTTGATAGAAAATAAGGAAGTTGTCGAGCGCATATCAGTGAAGCACGTTGATTATGATCCGGTGAGAACGAATACCTTTTTCATAAAACTTTAGCAAAACCTTAAGAGCAGCATATATATTATGTTTAACATATGATCTCTATTGGCTTACCATTTCGTACATGTGCACGAGTCCTTATGTTATGTGGATAAATTTTTGTAGCAGGAAATGGTGGAAGAGAAAAAAGAACCGAATAAGCCAGAGGAAAATGCTATTGCTAAAGTTGTCACGTCATATAAAACTCCAGACACGGAGAAATCACCTTCCGATTGGCAAGCCGAATACGAGAGGCAAATGACACAGATAATCGAGCTTTGGGATGCTTGCCACATTCCTTTAATCCACAGAAGCTACTTTTTCCTACTTTTTAAAGGGGACCCATCGGATGCCGTTTACTTGGAAGTCGAACTCAGAAGGCTCTCGTTTCTCAAGAACACGAAACACGGAGTTCATACAATCAAGAATGGCTCGATTTCCATGCCAACCTCTAGGTAAACCACTCCTTTCTTTGTAATTTTAGGTTGTATTTGGTTTGGTAGGACGAGCTTTTTTAAAAAGTTTGAACTTATCTCTTAAACTTCCTTTGATAACTTTTCAAATAAGCCCATCGAAATTTTTATCTCAGCTAATTTTACCAAACACTTTTATCGTATAAGCTAGTTTTTCAGCCATAAGTCATAAGCTAGCTCAAAATTCACTTAAAAGCTATAAGCTAGCTTATCAGCTAGATTTACCAAACATATCCTTAATCTTTTTACTATGCTTTTTAAGTGAAGCTAGGAATAGAGAACGAATGGTATGAGCAATCGTAAAAAGAGATTTAAGCGGAAGATATATTTAACATAATCTTGGCTTTTGGAAAAAAAAATAGCTCGAAGACTCTCAACCGGGAAAGAGTGATGCTGAGCAAACACATGCTCAAGAAGTACTCGGCAAAAGAACGAGAAGCTCTATTCAAGAAGTGGGACATCGAGCTAAAGTCTAAACAGAGGAGACTCCAGCTGTGTCGGCTCCTTTGGACAGACAATAAAAACACAGAGCACGTGAAAGAGAGTGCATCGATTGTTGCAAGGCTGGTCGGGTTCAAAGAACCGAGCCAGGCACCTAAGGAGATGTTTGGGCTTAGCTTCGTGCCTGCAAGAAACGGGTCTTTCAGCTGGAGAAAGAGCTTGCCTCCTATGATGTAATAAAAGGCGTTCTTTTTTCTTGTTTTACTTGATTCGGTTTTAGTGAGCTAGTGAAATAATACTTTGGAATAGTTCTTTTTTTTCGTGTTTTTTTTTTCTGTAAACGATGAAAGATTCTGTCGTGTGTTTGTTTGTGTGTTTGTGTGTTGTACATGGAGGTTGAGTTGCCGGACTCCTCTTTCGGAAGGCTCCAACCGAGTACAGTAAAGCTCTCTATATATGTAAGCTATCAGGAATTGGATTTCAACTGCTTGTCAGTGAACTTGTGAAATTTATTGTGTCTCAGTACAGTGTGTTCTTGTTTTGGCTGTTGTTTTGTAAGAAATATTGTGATATTGTACCTAACTACCTAACAACGTAAAGATTCATGGCCCTTTTAACAAATGAAATGGTAGTTCTGTTCTGTTCTGTTCTGTTGTAAGAAATATTGTGATATTGCATTTTTTTTATTTTTTTTATTTTGACTTGATAATAATATGATATATATCCTGAATGCTAATCCAGCCAAATGAACACAAACACATGATGATAGCATTTACACAAAATGATCATTATTCGACAAGTAAAAAGTAAAAAATAAAAAAAATTACGATTTAAGAACAGCTCCTTCGACAATTTTCCAACCCGATTCCACAAAGGACATCTCATACCGTGTTGTATATGTCGAGCTATATGAGTCGTTATGTTCGGGGTGAGCCACGTCTGTCAGGTGGGCAGACTCCTCGAGAGTTGCTTCCACTACAGCACGACGCCCGTCAACAGACACTGTTACACTATCGATATTGAGATTCACGAGCTCATAGTCCCAAAACCAGCCATGCTGAGCAACTTCAGAAGCTTTCTCACTCCAGATTTTCAGCATTTGACCATCCAATACCTGCCGGCATAAATAACTTCTCCCTCAATCGTGTGAACAGACACTAAACAAAAGTTGAGTATTTCAGCAAGTCGTATAAATTTAGTATTCTGACAGAAGTATTTTTCTTTCTCCGTGAATGACTGGTTAAAGGAAAAAAAAAAACGAGCAATTCGCTCAACATTTCAACTGCCTCAAGGGTAGAGAAAAAACTTCTTAATATCTCTTCAAGGTTAGAGGTGCGTGTAGGGGACTAGGCGTATTAGCTAGTGGCCTAGTGTTCTCCTGAAAATCCTCAAGTAAACAAAATTTCTTATCTCGATTTGTTCATGTAAAACAGTAGCAACAACTAAATACCATATAGGGAAACTTGGATTGCCCTAACGTGCTCATGAAATATATATAATAAAATACCAGAAACCCAGGCAAAGCAAAATAAAGTGACGTAACTTAGAAAATTCTCACCTCTGACAATTTTTCAATAGAATGATCAGGACCGAGGGCTAGGGACTTTACACTTTGCCACTTGCGTACAAGGTTCTCTGCGAATCTTGCATCCATTCGAGGTATTTCACCAGAATTTTCAGCTACCGAGCCTCCTGACAGTAATATATGGCATTTGTGAAATAGGAGAAAACGAAAAAGTTTTTATTCACATTCCCAGTAAAACCTATCTTTACACAAGACACACCTGGTTTTCAATTTCTTCCTATTTCTTATATTTTTTTAATATAAGACCTCCTTTCTTGTTTCTTCTTTCTCTTTTAATATGTTTTCATTGTTAATCACATTCCCATATCCCAATAAAACCCAAGATTGACACTCCAGTTCATCTAGAGTTGATTTACAACCACTACTGATATCAACACAATATTTTACTAAATCATACCCACATCGATGACATCAGAAGCCACAGATACCGGGCCCGAATCCTTAGGTACACCACCATAGGAGGAGCCATTTCTCAACGGCAGAAACTTTAACCCCGCCAAAGTCAACAAGCCAACAGCCACACCAGCACACATGATCTTCAAGGTCGCCCCTTTAATATTCTCCTGCTGCTGGGGCCCACCAGCAGCACGGCTCCCCTCCTCAACTCCAGCCACGTAAGGATCATCACAATCAAGCCGGACCACAGTCGCTAGGTCATAACTCTTCGTTTCGTTCTCCTCATAGACCCTTGCATTCTTTTCACCACCGCCGAGTGGAAATACCCTCCTCAGCACCTGAACCGCACTAACCTTCACGTTGTCTAGCACGGCAGTCGTGGCCTCAGCCCCAATTCTTGCTATGGCAGCTGCTGCCGCCAGTGGCGAGCGCCCGGCACCTTCTATTCTCTCCAAGTATCTGAGCACCTTTGGATCATCATAATAGTCCCCAAGCTTGAACTCGACTCCCTGGGTCTCTCTAAATCTGGGGAACACAACCTCAGTCAACCACGTCTCGAGTAGTTTGCAGAGTCCGGGAAGAAGAAGATCGTCTTCCCTGTCGTCCTTGGAGTGCTCCAAGACAAAGTTGACGATAGATGGATCTCTATAGGGCGAATCCTGGTTGTCCAGTCCAAGCCATGAACGGCAATCATCAACCTCCCCAACAAGAAGGGAGCAGAGACCCCTCTCGAGGGCAAAGTCCACCTCACGGTTTTGTCTCACGTTGTAGGCGGTGGGCCCCACGGCCGTGACCTTTGTCTGCTGGAGCTGCTGGAAAAGGTTGTCAGCATCCTGGATGAGATGGGGTTTCTTGCCCATGAAGGCTTGAGAGACTAGAGCGAGGGCTACCCCATAGACTTCGAAACTCTCGGCAGGTATGTTGCTTGGTGTGGCAGCAAAGAGGTCAACCTTGACAAGAGAAAACGATATGTTAATCATATATTCTGGGACAAAAAAAGAAAAAAGGAAAGAAAAAAGAAAAAAAAAATGTGTGTGGAAAATGAAAGTATAAATCAACGTTAATGCACACCTGCTCGGCAGCTGTCATATGCAGGAAAGCCTCATTCATGAAATCTTCTCGAGTGAATCCTCCAGCAATGGCAGCTGCACCTCCTCCTCCCACAGCCCAGAGAATGTTCCGTAAACCTTGTAGGCCCTCTCCTCTCTTTGATTGGTAATCGTCACCAAGTGGTAGAGCTAGGAGCTCTAGGACACAGCGGGGGTTGATTTCCTCTAGGGTCTCGTCAATCTGGGCGCGCAAGTCGGGAGCAAGGTTGCTCGCACCTTCTTCCTGCATGAAAATGATGTATGATTTCTGAATAAGTTTCAAGATATTGTGCTTGATGAAGCAATACAACAATCATATCCTAGATCTTGAGGCAAATTGAGAGATATTGACACCAGCCGGCAAACTTGTATACCCAACCGCCAAACAGATAATAATAACGGGAATAACAAATAGATTATCATTTATTTACTTTTGTTAACCACTTCATGATGAAGATAAAATCGATTAGTGAAGATAACAAGTCTAATAGAGACATTACTAGATGCCAGAAAGCACGAGATCACAATGAAACAAACAGAAACAGGAAATACAGAGCCCAGATGCATCACGAGACATAACAGAGATGAATGAATGCATGAATACTTTTTTAAAGGACAGCAAATGAGTTCAAGACATAGCCACATAGGTTTTATTCTGATAGAAAAACAAACAACAAAAATCTTGCTGCGGCCTACCAAGGTTAAGAACACTAACCTGTAGCAACTTGAGAGCCATTTCGAGCAGCTCACAGCTTCTAATGATATCAGGGGGTGATAGTGCCATTGCATCCCTAGACAAATCTACATAAGCAAGCGCCATAGACAACACAATGTCTTGCTTATATGACTTAGGTAGCCTCTCTTTGAACAAGCTTTCCCCTATTTGGAGAACCAGTTCTGTGTCCCCAGCTTCTTGCAACACACACAAAGCTCCAGGAACCTAAAAAGGGCCATCAAAATTCAAGATCGAAATTTAGTAAGAAAGTGCTTCGAAATACTTCGCTCATTTGGTTTTGACAGAAATACCATGGAAGAGTTAAATAAAATTAAAGTAACAGACCAACTTCTAATTTGTCAATCATTCATCCAGCAATTAATTAATACAATTTGAATAGAGATGCAACTAAAAAGATGGAATTTCTAGCATCTTCACATTGTGAATATATGGACAACTAGAGCACACACATTCGATAATTACAGACAAGTCTAATATGCGTGTACACTAACCCAACCATTAGATCCTAAAATGAACTAATCCGGTGGATAAATTGGTTATGAATATTCCCTGTTTATGTCGTCTTTTGCAGGAATCAGTTATGACTTATGATGCCATTCCCTTTTCTTATGTAAGCTAAAAGTATCAAAAGACTGATAAAGATATAAGTTCAAAACAAGAATATAAACAACCTGATGAATTATTCTTGTTCATTTTAGTAATTAATATAAGGGGCAATAAAATTTGCCAGTTAAACCAGGCTTGCAACAACAGTAATGCAGTATCAATAAAGTAACCAAAGAAGAAAACCATTATCTTTCCACATTACAACAGCTATGACAGTAAAGAGAAAACCTTATCCCAAGGCACTTGAATGAGAATGGTATCAAACTCATCATCCGCGAGTCCCTGATTATACTCCCTGCGAGAGCTAGGAGTAGCCAGCGTCTCGCAAGCAGCTTGCAGAATCTGGCGCCGGCTAATCAGAGCCTCGTCGCTGTACCCATACTGAGGCGGCGTCGAAACCCTAGAGTTGTACGCCCGGCGAATGCCGTCGCCTAGAAAATGCGGCTCGGCCCCGAGGACCCTGTAGAAGTCCAACGGCACGGACACGTGCCGCTCGGGCAGGGAAGGGAGGACGGGCGGCGGCGTTGAGGTTGCTGCGTCTACAGAATCCGAGGTCGGAGGGAGAAACTGGAAGTCGGCTAGGAGGCGGTCCGCCCATTTGCTGGCGGTGGGACGGCCGCTTACAGCTGCGTGGGGTTTGAAGTGAGGGTTTCTGGCTGATGGAGGGGAGAGCAGGCGAGGTGAGTAGATTCCGACGCCCATTAGAGCAGCTTCCATTTTTCCGGTGATAATTGGAAGTTCGAGACCTCTTTATTTCGAGTGAAAATAAATAATACTACCTCCTATTTTAAATAGATGTCTTTTTCGGATGTTGCACATCTATTAAGAATATTTTTTTTGTCAATAATAATCTTATTTAATGAAGATAAAGATAAATGTTTTGAGAAAAAAATGAAAAGTGATTATAGACGTGATGTATTTATTAGCTAAATGAGGATAATAATGGAAAAATATGTATAAAAGATCTAAAACGACATTTATTTAACAAATAGTTGATAAAGCTATAATGACATTTAAAAAAAATAAGAGATAGTACCTTCCAATAAGACAAAGTCATGTTTGAAGATTTTTTTTTATTTTTTTATTTTTTTTTATCAAGATCAAGATATCTTTACAAAATGTCTAGATTTTGTGGGAGTATACTTTAATGATTTGTTATATTGTGCATATTTAGAAATTAAATAAAATATTATAAGTTATGCGTAGAAATATAATATTAGAATTATAAATTTGATAATAGATTTATCACATATTCAAAAATTAATCATTATTAAAAATAAAACAGTATAAATTTAAATTATTTCAAGTATATGTGAATTATTATATCGATTGAAAAAAGTTTATGAATATTGTAATTTTTATAAATTTGAGGGGTTATGGCCAATTAATTTAATAGAAAAATTCTAAAATTAATATTATTATTGTAGCAACAATCTTTTATAAGATTGTAGCAAAAAATATGCAACATCATTTTTTATACTTGTGTAGTATATATCATTTAATGTGAATTATGATTAGTTAGTATATAGTGATTAGATATTATTGAATATAATAGTATAAAAATGATTACTTACTTAAAATAATTGTAAAGATTTCTTACCATAATTAACTAAAAACATGAGAAACTTTTTATCTTCTTTTTTATTTTAAAAATAGGATTAATAGTGGTTCGAGAAACTTTTTATCTTGCACTAAATGAATAGCACATCTTTACACACACAAACTAATTAGTATTCGACCTTGTTATTTCCATGCACATATGAATATAAATTTTATAGGTTATGTATGCCTATGTAATATTTAAAAACTACAAGTTATACAATTAGCATATCAAGTTTTATAAATTTATAATTAGTAAAAATGAATAATATAAATATAATCTATTTAACGTACATATGAATCTCTGTATTGATCGCAATGATGTATCTTTTACAATTTTGGCTGATTATGGCCAATTAATTAAATAAAATAATATTGAAATTATTATTATTATAGCAAATGTCTATGAAATTTTAAACAGTTTGGTTATGCCATAAAAAACAATTATATACTTTTATTGTTTTAGAAAATTCTTAAAGAGCCGAAAAAGAATAAAAAATTTAAATAAATAATTTGAAAAAATGTTTTGACCTATAATATCATTTAAATTAAGTAATAGTGGGTAACATTGGTTGAGGAGGAGGCCTTTCGGGACCCCGATACCTATTGAGTAGCAAATCTCTGCACTCTCGTAGTAAATTATCCTTTCCTCGATGAACTGATGAACTCAAGCTTTTATGACTGACAAGCACATTCATTCTTTTGAGACAGCAAGAAATTGACATTAACCAATCGGGTGACCTACCATTGAAAGAAATCTATCTCTTATCGTCAGCCTCCAACGGAAAAAGAAATTGATGGCCAGGCTCGATATAATTGACCAAACATATAATATCATTTGATGTGACTTTATAATTAAGTAATAGTAGTAGCTATTATGTTATAATATAAAAAAAAGTACTCATTAAAACAAAATATAATGGAAAATAGTGGGAAAGCAAAAACAATTGTCACAATTTTTTTGCTAAAAATGATAAATATGTGTGTGTGTGTGTGTGTGTGTGTGTGTGTGTGTGTGTAAGGTGATGTAATACAAATATAATTAATTATGATCTAAGTATGTAATATATAAATAATAAGGTAACAATTGAAAGTTATAAAAACACACGAATTAAGAAAAATGAAGGTAGTTCTAAATTTGAATTAAAAAAAAAAAAAAAA
>CACSLK010021934.1:182952-197442 GCA_902706635.1 Striga hermonthica | reverse complement strand
AAAAAAAAAAATCCACCATGACTAAGGCCTCCGGGCTGGGTGGTTGCATGTATCGACCACTCCTTCGAGGGTGGGCATGTGTTCGAAGACAAAAAAGCCACCATGACTAAGGCCTCCGGGCTGGGTGGTCGATTCTAATATTGGGTCGTTGAAGATATGGAGCTTATTGGAGACCTCAGAAGCAGGTCGAAGATCTTTACATGGTTTTGATTTTGTAGAATTCATTTTTCAACCTCAAGGGAAGGTAAATTAGATTCATTACGGATATAGCTCGAGCAGACCTCGGTGGCAGGTCGACGATTTTATTTTATTCAGGTTTTGTTGGATTTGTTTTCTCTGACCTCAGTGACAGGTCGATAGTATTTATGATGGCTCGAGCAGGTTGATGATTCCTTATTTCATTCTGATTTTGTCGAATTTATTTTTAGACCTCAGTGGCAGGTCGAGATGGTACTTGTTATTGTTCGAGCAGGTTTATGGATTTATTGGATTTGGTTTTGTTGTATTTGTGATTTGGATCCCAGTGGCGGGAGTTTATTATGGATAATTCGAGCAGGTTGATTGCATTTTATCTTGGTTTTGTTGAATTGATTTTTCGATTTCAAAGGCAGAGAGATGGGATTCATTCCGCCATGAGCAGGCTGATTGCGTTTTATCTTGGTTTTGTCGAATTGATTTTTTGACTTCAAAGGCAGGGAGGTGGGATTCATTCCGTCACGAGCAGGTTGATTGCGTTTTATCTTGGTTTTGTCGAATTGATTTTTCGACTTCAAAGGCAGAGAGATGTTATTCATTCCGTCACGAGCAGGTTATTGTGTTTTATCTTGGTTTTGCCGAATTGATTTTTCGACTTCAAAGGCAGGGAGATGGGATTCATTCCGTCACGAGCATGTTGATTGCGCTTTATCTTAGTTTTGTCGAATTGATTTTTCGACCTCCGTGGCTGGCTGAGTATATTCATTATTGCTCGAGCAGGTTGTTTGTTGATTCTGGTTTGTCGAATTTATTTTTCAAAGGAATATACAACAGGCTTGAATTTTAAATTTTGAACTGGGGGGCGATAGGAGGATGAGGTAACCGGAAAGGCCTATGATTAGGAGGAGAAAGCTCGAACATGGGGATTGAAAAAGTAGAAGATTTAAGTTCAAATTTTCAAATTCAAGACTTTGGGAGATCGGGCATATGGTTTTCAACCTCATCGGTGATTACTCGGTTTTCGGTTTCCGACCTCAACGGTCCCTCGATTCTTGGTTCTCGGTTTTCGACCCCAGTGGTCTCGATTCTCGATTTTCGACCTCAGCGGTCTGGATTCTCAGTTTTCGACCTCAACGGTCTCTCGATTCTCGGTTTTTGACCCCAGTGGTCTCGATTCTCGGTTTTCGACCTCAGTGGTCTGGATTCTCGATTTTCGACCTCAACGGTCTCTCGATTCTCGGTTTTCAACCTCAACGGTCTCTCGATTCTCGGTTTTTGACCCCAGTGGTCTCAATTCTCAGTTTTCGACCTCAGCGGTCTGGATTCTCGGTTTTCGACCTCAACGGTCTCTCGATTCTCGGTTTTCGATCCCAGTGGTCTCGATTCTTGGTTTTCGACCTCAGCGGTCTAGATTCTCGATTTTAGACCTCAACGGTCTCTCGATTCTCGGTTTTCGACCTCAACGGTCTCTCGATTCTCGATTTTCGACCTCAACGGTCTCTCGATTCTCGGTTTTCAACCTCAACGGTCTCTCGATTCTCAGTTTTCGACCCCAGTGGTCTCGATTCTCGGTTTTCGACCTCAGTGGTCTGGATTCTCGATTTTTGACCTCAACGGTCTCTCGATTCTCGGTTTTCGACCTCAACGGTCTCTCGATTCTCAGTTTTCGACCCCAGTGGTCTCGATTCTCAATTTTCAACCTCAGCAGTCTGGATTCTCGATTTTTTACCTCAACGGTCTATCGATTCTCGATTTTCAACCTCAACAGTCTCTCGATTCTCGATTTTCGACCCCAGTGGTCTCGATTCTCGGTTTTCGACCTCAGCGGTCTGGATTCTCAGTTTTCAACCTCAACGGTCTCTCGGCTCTCGATTTTCGACCTCAACGGTCTCTCGACTCTTGGTTTTTGACCTCAGCGATCTCAATTCTCTATTTTCGACCTCAGTGGTCTCGATTCAGTTTCGACCTCAGTTGATGTTCGACTTCTGGTGTTCGACTGCAGTGGCAAGTCATTAGGTTCTTGTCCTTATTGACAAATCTTTCGGTTTTCGACCCCGACGTCAGATCATTCGGTTTCCGACCTCCGTGGTCTTTCGCTTTTTGATCTTGAGATCTCAAAGCTCATTTGGAGGATATTTCAGTGGTTATTCAATGGTCATTCGACTTTTGATGCTCGATATTAGTGGCAAGTTGAAGAAAACAGCTCAAAGAGGCATTTCACTCTTGGATCGATATTAGTACCTCATTCTCTCATTCGCTACTCATTTTGATTACATACTACTCTCTCTCTCTTGATCTGGGCACTGACTTAAGCATCGGAGGCCCGACGCCGGGGCCACCCCCGGCGTTGGGTTTTTGCAGGTACGGAGGCCGATCGAGTTGAAGGAGCCCGGGTGAAATCTATTTCACTTCAGAACAATTCCATGAATATTATATGTTGATCAAATTTTGTACATCAACAAACCTCTTGAAGGTTTTTTCCAACATCTTTAAGTATCTACAAACATGAAATCATTCATAACTTGAAAATTAAGAGCTCTTGCATTATATTTTCAAAGTTCATAAAACAAATTGTGTTTTTTGATTTTTTTTTTTTTTCGTTGCATCTTAAGAGTTCGAAACAATAGAATTGTTCGCAGAAGGCTTGTATATTTGAAATACCAATATATACAAGTTGTTGTGCATAAATTATTACACATCTCCTGGGCCGGCCCATTAATCAAAGAGTTACACCACTCCTAAAGGAAATTGGACCTGCATCAGCTTTGGTCCAAAATTTGGAAAGAAAAGCCCAGAGACCTGCACAACCCATCCTATGCTGATCTTTCATCAAGTCTAGACGTCGAGCCATCAAATAGCACATTCCAACAGCTTTTGTCGATAACTCTATTGTATGACAAGAAACCAATAAAGTAAACATGTACATGGACCGCTTAGCCGGTCCCATCATAAAATGTCTCGATTTTTAGCATGGGGACATGTGTCACTCTCCCTCACACTTTGTTGACATATGGCCATTATTGCATTTATGCTTTTTTCATATATAAATACAACCCTAAAGGCTTCAAAATGATCATCACAAATTCAATAATATTCTCTAATTTTTGCACCCAACCTATATTTTCCAAATCCATTTAATTTTTAATGGACAGTATGAATCATTACTATTCATCCCCTTAAAATTGGCTTTGTAACCGTCCATTTTTAATGTGGTTGATATCTAACGTTAACAAAATGGCGTTAGATTGAGTGCGACCATCAAGGTATACTAGAGAATCTCCCTCTATATATACTCACAACCTCCATAGCACTCTCAATAAACAAAATATCAACCTAAAGTGTCTCCAAATCACCTCTCTTATTCAATTATTCTAATTGAAAAGGGTGGTATGGCCGACCCCCTGAGAAGTCTTTTCTACCTCGTTGCTACGTCGATAAAAATTCTCCAGATATCTTGATTTTTCATCTCCTTACCATATAAATTTTGAACTTTGTTATCCCTATATTAGATAGCCTTTGAAAAGAATATAGATAGATTATCCCACCCTCGACAATAACATTGAGAGGCTGGAATAATTGGTCCTATAAGAACGACTTCAAAATAATCGGGCGATCTAAGGAGAGGTCTGGTAACGTTCTTACTTTGTGACACCTTCACGACCTCCCCCTAGATCATAAACGTTCGACCCAGTGATCAACCCACCTAGACGTCCAGTCACTGTTTTATTCTCGATCATGACCGTCTGGAGTTTAGATCATTAAGTCGGGTCACGACAAAAAATTGGGGGCCCAACAAAGGAGATCTTGATGAGTAACATCAACTTTTTGAGTTGAGGTCAACCATCAAGGTGAAACAATACCTCAAGACATCCCCATTATTAACAAAGGTCTTCATAGAAAAGCCTCATTTGACACACCCCCAGATCGGCAAAAATAGGACCTAACTAGGGGAAAATAATCTAAAGAAGATAAATAGTCATACTGAGGAAACTTAACCTTAAAAAAATTGGATAGACCAAGGAACGGTATGCCAAACATGCGCAGGAGGCGGCGGTCGGACCGGTAAACAAAAGTCATAAGTTCCCAACTTGAACCACACAAAAGATATTTTCTAGAAATACTTGATGAATGAATAGTTAGTAGAATGAAAACATAGATGATGTGCTTCTTTGTATCCTTATATATCCACTTGAACAAAATATTTATGAGTTTTTGTGGATAGGTCATGCCGAAACTCTATTCCTAGTATGTTCGATTAAAGTATCTTGTACAAAGAGGGATCAAAATAAAGTCCCAAAAAAGTTGAGGCGATCCCGAATTCGGCGATTTTCATATCGAGAGATCCAGCCTCATCTAACACCTTGTCCTAATATTTACTTACCTCAATGAATGGTGCGCTGAAAGAAAAAAACCGGTTTTCAAAAGAAGAGCAGCTGCCAAGTCCAACGGCCGTTATTATCCATCATAGAAAACAATCAAGAAGTTGTTTTAGTGTAAATAGAAAGAATGATTGCGCACACCCAAAACATGCAAACAGACTTTTTTGCTCCCAGTACCAGGACCGATCAACTACGTCCATCAAGCGTCAACTGCTCTCAACGTGGTTCCCTGGACAAATTGCACAAACCATTTTTTTCTATGTAGTTCATGTTTGGAGTTCCAAGACTTGAGTTTTCTGGTGAAATTCCGGCGACGAAGTTTTTACAAAAGTTTCGAGCTTTTCACTCTGATTCTCTTTGAGCATGCAATAGGAGAGTGAATACATAGTTTTAAGATTCATTACTTTGTATTTGCTCCGTTTTTACTTATGAAGCTTTTTAAGGTAAACTTGGTGTCTTGCAATAGAATTTGAATAATGTTTAGATATTTTCACTTTTCTTGCTTGTCTAAGATACTTAGGAGTTAATTACGTGCTTATTTTGTGTTAAAGGTTGAGACTTTGTTGAAAGCTTGATCATTTAAGTTAGAAGGCTCGCTTTTAACAACATAGGATCTTATACTCGCTTATTCTTTTTGTCTTATTTTTGTTTTTTCTCGAGTTTTGAAGGCTCGGTGTTACAAAAGTTCAAATCTTTAGTCAAAGTTTGCATCTTCGGTAATCGCTTTCAATTACTTAGGTCAAATTAGTTTAAATCCCTCTCAATCATCTTGTTAGGATGTCTGGGACTTTGTCTACGTTTTTGTGCTTTTGACGATTAGTAAATGAATGGAGTTCCAAACAACCTTCCTCGAGAGACACGATTCGATGGCTGAATTTATTCCGAACTCGGATAAAAAACAATAAAGCACCTTTCGGGAAGAAATCCAGATGCTGGGGGTTTTCAGCGCCCACCCCCTCCTCATTTGTCGGCAATCTGCGCATTCTCTTCACTGATCTGGGTTTGGGTGGGGACCTGAGATGGCAGCTTCCTCTACATCGGCTTCCCCTTCCTAGACCGCGGGTTGAGGTCTTTAACGATGACTTCTACCTTTCTCTCTCCCGGCTTGAAGAGTTTTGGAGTCCAGATCTTGACTAAGACTCGTCTCTTCACTAGATCTGACTAGACGCTTAAGTAAGTTCATAGTACTTAGTTCTAGGGCCTCAGACCTGCTGCTCTCTTTTTTGTTTTTTGTTGTTGTGGGGATTGACGTGTGCATGTTCAGGTAGCCATAGAAATGCGCTCGCAATAAGTAAGAGAAATTATATTCTGTTGTTTGTAATTGTGTGATGTTAACTAGTTATTTCCTTTCTCTCCCCAGATTCGATCTCCGCCGGAATCCAAATTGATTGAACTATGTCGTCAACGTTTAGCGGCGATGAAACAACACTCTTCTTTGGCTTCCTCGGCGCCGCTGCCGCCCTCGTCTTCTCCAGCGTGGGAGCGGCTTATGGCACGACCAAGAGCGGCGTTGATGTGGCGTGATGCGGCCGAAGCTGGTGATGAAGTCTATCGTGCCCGTGGACATGGCTGGTGTCCTGGGTATCTACGGCTTGATTATTGTTGTGATCATCAGTACAGGTATTAACGCTAATGTAACGCCCAATATATTATTTACTATTTATGGAGCTCGACTTTATTTCCATAAATAGCCAGTTTCCTAATTTGATGCGTTTATTATATTTATTTGCATTAAATCGAATAATTAGTATTAAAATCCAAGCCATGGAGAATTAATTCAATTTCTAATTCTTAAAGTCGGATTTATTTAGCCCAAGTATCGGTTCTAATTTTTAAAACCTAGCCTTGGAATTATCAGAAACCTTATTAAAGCGGACCGTAGCCGAATAACTAATTTATTCGAGCCCAATCACTATCCAACGAGTCCAATTATTCTAGCCGGCCCATTAAAGTAAATCGAGACTATGTTCGATTTTATTCCGGCCCACTACATTTCAGTAAATCGAGCCCACGTTCGATTTGATTTTAGTCCATTTTAAAGATTGAGCCTATGTTCGATTTTGAAATCCAAGCCCTGTTATCTAGTAGATTTGACCGACTAATTTAATAAGTCCAAGTACGGTTAATTTCATTAACCGAACATCTAATTCTTTAATCGGTATTCACTTTAAAATTGGAGCCCAAGTTGAATTAAATTTAATAGCCCGGTTTTAAGATTTTTGAAGCCCGGTTGAATGAAATCCTAAGCCCGATTTTAGGCCCAATATACAAGTGAAACCCTAGATACCTTACACATATAAATACACACGCTTAGCTATTTCTTTCTTCCCCAAAACATCTCATTCGCGCAGCTCTCTCTCACCTCCATCTTCAACCTCCATAGCTCAAAATCCGACCACCCCTACCATTTTCCGGCAAACCCTCCACGCCGGCGACCCAAAACCGCGACCCTCACGCCGGTCAAGCCCTCTGTCCGCAGTCAAACACGCTCCATCGCGCACCACAACTCCAGCTCGACTTCACGCGACATTCCAGCTCGAGACACCATAGTCGAGCCCTTTGTCCGCAACCAGCTGCACCAGTCACTCTGGCAACCCCATTTCGCGCGCGCAGCTCAAGGACCACCGCTGTCCACAAGCTCGAGCTCCGGTCTGCAACTCCCACAGTCCGTACAGCCGCGTTTCAGCTCGCAACGAGCCTGTACCCACGCATTCTATCCGTATCGGCGACCAACTTCAAGCTCGAGCCACCCGCGACTGATTTCGGCCTGATTCTGGCGAGTTCCCGTCGGAAAACAGCTCCTCCGCGCCACACTTCACCGGATCCGCGCCCAGCGCCCTAGGTCCGACCCGAGCAGCACTAAAATAGACCCGGTTGCATCATATTCAGCTTGGGCTGCCCCTAATCCGGCCCGTTTTGGTTTCCTTGACCCGGTTCTAGCCCGATTTACTCTTGTTTTATCCCGATCCGCTCGTTTTCGAGAATTTAAAGGTATAATCGATAAAACTTAATTTATATGGCTTAGACTTTTTTATAAATGAGATAAGAGGAAAATGATATGTGATTTGAGCGATTTTGACAAAAAAGGGGCATACGAGCTTAACGCTATTTTCGGGATCTCGTTAAATAATTTTGATGAAATGCAGAAATAAATGCCATTAATTTCATTGCGACGTCTTGAGGCGTAGGTTCAAATTTTATAATTTTTGGACTTGGTTTGGTAGGTAAACGAGTCGGTCAAATGCGTTGACCGGTCGTAGTAATTTGGAGTTGACTGGATTAGGAGTTACTGTTTGACTTATAATGTTGACCGTTGACTGTTAATATATTGAGGATCCGACGATGTGAAGTTCATAAATTTAGGATACCATTTGACTTAGTTATAAAATCGAGACTTTAGTCGTTAAGTCGATATTTTAGAAAATTTAGTCGGATATGATTTTAGCTGCAGTTGATATTTTTTAAAATCATTATAAATCACATAGAATATATATATATTAATTATCAGCCTTAATGATTTAGGAATTTCGAGAATCGAACCCTAGTTTTATCCGGTTTCGATAACCGGGTATGTTTCTAGATCCAATTTTAAATGATTGAACCCTAGTACCGTCTACATAATTAATAGCCGTCTTATCGTCAATTTGTAATGCGTATCGTCGTCTTGCGCACGTGACCGTCCCTCGTCCGATCGTTGGAGCCGAACCGCCGAGTGCGTGCCCGTGCACCGAGTCCGAGTAACCCCCGAGTGCGTGTCCATGCACCGAGTCCATCCGACTTGTCGTCTACGCGCCGTTCCGTTAGCCGTGGTCTAAGCACGCCCCTGCGTCAGTGACCGTGGCACCGTTTCAAACTCGTGCATCGGCTAAGCCGTGTCAGTCGAGTTTGTGCCTGCCCGAGTTGCCGCGCCGAACTCGGACCACGGTCAAACCGAGCTGCACATAGTCAAGCGAATGACCGACCAGCTCCGAGTGAGCTATCGGTTCAGTTCAGTTGAAGCAGTCCGGTCAGTCCAGACGGTTCGAGATATATTTCAGATTCAGTCAGATTAAGATTTCAAATATATTTAAGATTTCAGATATAGTTAAGATTCCAGATAAAGTTAAGATTCCAAATAGATTAAAGATCCAGATATAGTTTAGATTTCAGTCAGATTAGATTTAAGTCAGATTTTAGTTCCAGACTTAGAAATATTTCAGATAATTCTAGAATGCCTCAAAGACAATAATATTTTCAAAACCAGCTCGTAAATCCCTAAAATGATTTTAATGTCGAGCGAGCGAACCTGGATAGCTCAGATAATATAATTCGAGTTTTCAGTTTAAGATAAGTACTTAGAATATATTTTGTGCTTATATATCTTGTAGCTTGTGGAGAGTCGAGCCTCCGACAGCTGCAAACCATTCAGATCTTGTATTTCAGCATATCAGGTGGGGACCCTGAACTGGGTATTACATCTTCTATAATCGCAATACCATGGTTGAGGTATGTATGTGAGATTCCGCCCGCATAAGGGGCAATTACCTAGCAAGTAGATCCTTATTAGCTAAGTGAACCGAACGCTAGTTGAGATAAGAATTCTAGTACAGCTTTGAGTTAAGTGAATTAAGAACTCTAGAGCAGCCTTGAGTTAAGAATAGTATCAGATGATCTTAGAATAATTCTTCCCTATGGGACATTGTTCTAGAGATAGGTTTCGTCATAACCAAGTGTTTCGAATCTCCAGTAGTATCAAGGACTCTAGTGCATTTGTGAGTTAAGCTCCAACCTTAGAAGTGCATAAGGGTTAGTTTTGCCCTAGTATGGGCAACGACCTACAGATTAGGTCCTACGGTTGCTTATCGTGAGCGTGAAGACCTAGTGTCTTTCTCGCCTGTTAAGCAGTCAGTTGAGGAGAAATTATATATAGTAAGTTGAGCAACTATTAGAGATAGACAGTTGAGCAGCAGTTATAGACAATATACTTATTTATACGCATTTGTGATGTGTTTTATCATATTAGATGTATGCTTAGGTTGTGATGTGTTTTATCATATTAGATGTATGCTTAGGTTGTGATGTGTTTATCATATCAGATGTATTTTTGGTTCGTGATATTGCAATTATAGTTAGTCAGTTGAGCAGTCGTTATATTTAGTCAGTTGAGCAGCAATTATAGTCAGTCAGTCGAGCAATCATTATAGTTAGTCAGTTGAGCACCAGTTATAGTTATCCAGTCGAGCAGAAATTATAGACAGTCAGCTGAGCAGCGGTTATAGACAGTCAGCTAAGCAGCAGCTTCAGATAGTTTGCCGATTTTAGTGTTTATTGGACGAATGCCTAATCTGTTAGTAAAATGTTCATCTTCATATCGTTTTCTGCCGACCCAGTAAGTATTTGCATATATGCCGATGTCATGATATGTTATTATATTAGCTGTATACTTCAGTGCCGGTTCCGGCGGAGCACGTGGATTATTTATGCTCACGCCCCCCACTAACCATTTTTCAGGTGACAGTGTCGAGCGTGGAGCGTGAGCCGATGATGTGGTGGTGGTCATAGCAAGGATATTTTTAGTAAACATGTCATGTATATTTAGCATGATTGAGTTATTATGTTTTGTTGATGCATGCTTACATTTGCTTCCGCACTCAATATTTCAGTATCTAGAATTTCAGTCTATGCATGCTTAAATCCTGAGATGTTCAGAGTAATGAATTGTACTCGGTTGCATGCCTAGAAGTTTAAAGATATTAAAGATTAAAGATTTAAGATTAAAGTTGTGTAGCATCCCGCATATTAAAGTTAAAGTATTTTTGAAAAATTAATATGAGTTTTCGAGAATTAAAACAGAGTTTTGCTTTTATAGCGCGAAAAATTTACTCTGATTTTAGTAAGTTTAGACGGGGTGTTACACCTAAGGCCAAGTCCTACTACTTGTTTGATGGCTACGCTCACCTTTCTTCTAGACTCGCTTGTGGTCTCGTCGGCCTTGCTGCTGGTATGGCCATCGGGATCGTCGGAGATGCTGGTGTCAGGGCTAATGCACAACAACCAAAGCTCTTTGTAGGGATGATTCTTATCCTTATCTTTGCTGAAGCTTTGGCTCTCTATGGTCTCATTGTCGGAATCATCCTTTCTTCTCGTGCTGGTCAGTCTAGGGCCGATTAGAAGGGCATGTTGGACTTACGCATTAGTTGAGCTTCTTGCTATTGAGTAAGAATCTTATTTATACCTCCTCTCCGGTAGCATGGTCGTGTGGCCATGACAGTGTTTTGTTTTGTTTATTCGTGTGGGAATTGCGGGTTTGCAAGAAATGTGTATGGTGGGTAGATCATAGACTCAGGTGTTTGTTTTTGTGTTGAATAAAGTTTCTGATATTTTTATTTATTGCTGGGGTTGTACCTTGCAAGGAACCGATTCAGTTTGTGTAAGAACATATCCTGTATTATTTTGGTGAAAACCGACTATTTTTTCTATTTCAGATCTATTACGTTGAAATTTGTACGAGTCATTAACAAGAAGGATTCGCCATTTTATGAAGAATTTTTACGTGCATCTTGAACTATCGAATCATTGAAATTGTTCTCAGTATGAGTCCTCTGAAGTTCATGCATAATATATTGATACTAGTATCGTGGCCCGTGCAAATGCACGGAACTATTCGAAATACGGTTTTGCTTCAAGTCCTTAGTTGGCTCCATAGTGGAGTCAATCTTCTTTATAAAGCAAGTAAATCATACCATATTAATAAAGTTATATTAGTGTTATTTAAGTAATCAGAGAATATACAGATCTCCCCTCTTCTCTCTCGCGATTAACCTCTCAAACCCTAGCCGTCGACTTGCTGCTTTCGTCGCCTTCCTCAGTGGGTTGCCGGACCCCTAACTGGCGGTCGCCCCCCTAGCCGCACGCCTTTGGCCCGATTGGCGTCTCTTCTTGCCGCTTGCAGCTGAGGATGACATCGGGAGTCCGTTCCGTGGATCTGCGGGGGCTCCGTCCTTCTCTTGGTTGGAGTGGCGCTGGAGGGGTTTTTCAGTCTGGGCTTGGTGTGGCTGGCCGGTTGCAACACGTTGGTGTTGGACTGGTCGGGGCGGAGGTTGTGGCTCCTTCTCGCCCTCCTCCTCTGTTCCTGTTGATTTGGGTTCAGGGGGCCTCTGCTCGGTTGATTTCGACTAGTGGTGTTAGTCGAACTCGCGCCGACGGAGGTGGGGTGGTGGATTTTGCTCCTCTTCTGGCCGTGGGGTGTGTCATCTTTATGAGTGGGTTGCAATGTTCAAAGGGGTTGTCCGCTAGGCCTTCGTTTGGCAGTTTCGGGAGCCGTCTTCGGGGTTGTGTTCTTCTCTTTGTGGATGGCCGTGTGGCAGCTGGTGCATCGTGCGGGCTGAGGTGCCTTTTCAAACCCTTTCTTCTGTGGCTCTGGTGTTGAGCCCGGGGGAGGCCAGTGCTTCCGTTTTTGGCTAGTGGTGTTAGCCGGTCTCGGGACATTGGTGTTGTGGGGTGTGATTTGGGTTTCTTGTGCTTCTGCGAAGGGGAGGGTCTGCTCATTGGTTGGGTCTGGGGCCAGGGTTGCCGCTTCAGATAGGCCTTTCGGCAGTTTCGGCGGTTTCTCGGGCTGAGGATTCTTCTTAGGGCCGACTGCTCATTCGGTAGCTTTGCTGTGGAAGGGCTCTTATTTTTTGTTATTTTCTTTGTTTAATTTGTAATAATCTTTTGTTTTTATGTGTGTTTTGTTGTTTCGTCTGTATTGTGTTGTATGTGTTGTCTTGTATTTAGTATTGTGTTTTTGGTTTGGGTCGTTTGGCCCCTGTGAGCCTGTTTGTGTACGGGTGTTTCCTCGTTTGGGGCCGTTCCACATTACCTCGTTTGGGGTCGTTCCACATTGCCCCGCTGGGGTCGTTTCATTTTGTCAGTGTCGTTGGTTCTAGTGTTGGTGTTTGAGTCGTTTTCTTTCTAGCCTTGCTAGCGATTCTAGGCGGACCTCGGTCTAGCCTCCAAGTTTGTATTTTCGCACATTTGTGCGCTTATCTATAGTACTTTTATCGTTCCGACCAAAAAAAAAAAAGAGAATATAGTTGATTTACTTATTGTATATAACTCAACTATGGAGCAAAATGTTGACTTCATAGCAAAACCGTTTAAGAAATATAACGACATGGACAAAAATTTATTAACAAACGAAAAGTTGGGTAACTACATTGATTTAGTTGGGACATCATGTAATAAATGTGCAAATGTGTATAGTTGGGGTATAAAAAATTCTCAAATCATTTTATTATCTTAACACTTTTTATTACAATAGGTTTGAATTTTATTATTCATCTCTTCTTTAAGATATACATATCCTTTTATTTTATAATTTTGTATTCATACTTAACTTCTATATTTTTTCAAATTTATTTATTCAACAATTTACTATATATTGAAATTACAACTATTATATTATTTTAGAAAAAATAATTATCAAATGAATTACTCACTCTTAATATTAGCAGTAACTAATGTTCAAGTACCATTGTAATTATAAAAGTTTATGTAAATGAACAAATAATGAGCAATGACATTCTTTAAATGGAAAGACCCATTGCATGCTTTTTAACTTCATAAATGAACACCTAATTTTCATTATGTTATATGTTATGTGTCAGAACCAATATATGGCGTAATTGATTTATTTCCCTCAATATTATGTTAAGTTGTCATGTTAACATCATTATTATCGAAATTAAAAAATGAGGTTCTAAATATTAGCAGTTGTATCATGTGAACATATATGCAAACTCAATTTGTTAGTTTATCTAAATCGTGGTGGTTATGAAACTCCAACTTCTCCACGATTTCACCAGTACTAATTCACTTATCTTAAAACTGAAAATATATTTATGCTATTAATATGTAGGATGAACTTTTATCTAATTTTTTGTTATGTTGTAATCTTTTCGTAATTTTTTTTTATTCTGTTAGCATTCTAAATATTTTTTTTTTGCCAGGTATAAAGACAAATCTCAAGTTTTTTATTAATTAAAACATTTTTTAGAAGAAAAAATCCTTCTAATAGCTTGGGTGGTTTTATAATTTAAAATGTAATTTTATTTATTAACTATTATTTGCATACATGTAATTACAATTTCTTTATTTGTTAACCATTCGTTTATGTAAATAAGTATCATATTATTATCTAGTATCTTCATATTTTTAGGAAGGCATTAAATATAAATTATTATTTAATACACATCATAAATAATTCACCGTGATTCAACATATTTTTAGGAAGGCATCCATAAATTATTATTTAATATACATTATAAATAAGTCACCGTGATTCAGCATGTTATGTACATGTAAAAAGATAATTTCTGTTATATTAATAATAAATCAAAACAAAAAAAAAATAAAAAAGAAAATAAACTGCCAATATATAAATGACAACAAATTTGGGTCTACTTTTACTATTAAACTATTATTAAAAAAATTAACGAAATGTGATCAGTGAACACACTTAAGAAAATAATAAAAAAAGATTGAAACTAACTTTCCAATAATAATAATATGATGAGGGGCCCACTAAAACACTTACTATTTTTAGTAAGCGTGTTGCCTAATTATATAGTAGATAGATATTTCCGCTTATATGCAATTGATCCTAATATACGAGTGTGAGGATTTCTTTATTCCTGCGACATATCAAGTTCATTGCTTGAATTACCATGGCATGGTTTCCATTCATTTTAATTTTTATATTATTTTTAATATCAACTCAAAATTTCACTTGAAAATTAACTCAATTGATTTTTATTTTTTTTTAAAATTAACAATGGTAAATAAAAAATATCCAATCACTTTCTAAATTTTAAAACGTGTTGGCACTCAGATTTATAAAGTGATCCAAAGAAATGAGTAGGACACTCTATCTACCTTTTTTTTTTTTTTTTAATTC
>CACSLK010021934.1:168483-182186 GCA_902706635.1 Striga hermonthica | reverse complement strand
CTAATATAGCTCTTTCCAGGAAATAAGAATGATCATTCGGGTTAGTTCGAAATGTGGGAAAAACAGCGTCAACAACTGCTGCGATCGGATCGTCAAATTCCTTCACCAAAAACTCATCAGGAATATCAATATTTGCATAACCATCTTCATCCTCCCCAATATTTCCATCTCCAATCTTCGCAATCCAATCTGCAAACTTTTCCAAATCACTGGAATTTTCACCCGGCTTCAGATTTTGCAAGCGCATGTTCTTCGACAATTTAAGAACAGTGCAATGCCTCCACAACTCAGACGAATTGATAGTTGCATGGACAATATCTTGTCGTCTTCCTTTTGGAACAACTGGCAAGATTTGACGAAAATCTCCACCGAACACAACAGTCTTTCCCCCAAAAGGCAGTTTTTTTCTACGGGGATCAACATTCTTCATTATATCTTTCAAACTTCGATCCAAAGCCTCAAAACAATATCTGTGCATCATTAGAGCCTCATCCCAAATAATTAACTTCGCTTTAATTATAAGCTCAGCAAGAGGCGTTCCACAGTTAATATTGCAAGTCGATTTTTCGTGTATATTAAATGGAATAGAGAATCTAGAATGCGCTGTTCTTCCACCGGGCAACAACAAAGAAGCTATACCACTGGACGCAACGTTCAACACGATATCTCCGTTTGACCTCAGAGCAGCGGATAATGTCTTCCATATAAACGTCTTGCCTGTACCCCCATAACCGTAAACAAAGAAAATCTTCCCATAGAGAGAGTTAACAACACGCATAATCGTATCATAAACCATATGTTGCTCGGAGTTCATCATTGATAGATATCGTTTATGATCTTCTTTCAAACTCTCGATGTCATGACACATCTCATCGTACATGACTCTAGACTGCATGCATGAAAAGAATTTATCTGATGGAAATGGCAGGGTTGGAAAGTCCCGCAGAGTTTTCCCAAAGCGTTGTAAGATCTTATTAATCTCCACCAAATCAAAATTCTTCAAATCATCATCAGTTAATTGCAAATCTGAAAGAAAAAAATGTGAAAAAAAAATGATTGTATAAAATGATTAAAACAAATTAAATAAAAAAATGTTAAATGAATAATAACCTGCATATTGAAGTCTTCGACGTTGTAGGAGCAAAATATCATCCGATAGGTAACACCAACACGAATTCCACACAACCTCAGGACGACTAATCGATCTAGACGACAAAAGGGTTGCAAATAAAACTCTCGTGGACTGGCCAGATGCTTAAGTGCTTGCTTCGGCTATTCCATCAATATATTCTCTATCGTCCTCCAATAATCCCAAAGCATAGCAAGCATCTATAAAATTGTCATACTGGACACCATTCACGAAACACAAATCCCTATAACACGTGGCACCACGCACAACGTTTAACAGACACCTTAAGTAGTACATGTCTCCACTTCCTGGAGGGACAAAGAAAATCCGACCAATCGCAAATCCATTTATTCTCGGAAACCATTTATTTTCTTCGGTATGCCAAACAAACTTTTGTGGAAACTCTGCATAAGTGAGTTCTCTGGCATGCGGATACTTTTTGTTTGCCTCCATCCACTCTAAAAACATGTTATGATTGTTCGTCTCTCGATTAACAACATCTTCAATATTATCTGAATCTTTATAGTAAAGAAGTTGCTTTCCTGGAAGATGAAATGACAATCTTTGAACGGATGGACATTTAAATTGGATTTCATAACTCAAAGTCCTCCAAGCGGCTTCACAGGAGGAGACATATCGACAGTCATAGTACATTTTGATCTCATCAATGCATTTTCCAGAATCATCATTCGAGCTTTTATAAAATGATGTAGTGACGCGATCATTGCCCTTATTGATGTACTTGAACAAATACTTGATTGCACGGGATTGATTACACCACTCAACATTCAAGTGACCACCATAACGAAGTAATAAATAGCGATTATGAGGAACAACATATCGGTTGTCCAAATCGACTCCATTTTTTTCAATCACACTCTCACAGTTTTTATGCCTGTACACGGGATATCCGTCATCGTCGACGACAGTAGAGTCAATAAACTTTTTTGGGAAATTCTTTGAGCAACGACCATTGTTCATGCAAGGTGAGTCTCTTTTATCGTCTCCACAAGGGCCATGCAACATATAATCTTTGACTGCCATGTAGTAAACAGGGTCCTCATTTTCATCAGGAATCTCCGCAGAAATAATTCGATCAATAGCAGTCGGAGTAGGAAATTTATCTTCCTTGCTCAAAAACAACAATATATGTGCGTGTGGCAGCCCTCTTTTTTGAAATTCTATAGTATAAACAACTGCAATAAAAAAAATAAAAATATTTATAAAGTTACATTGAATAAATAAAAATATGTACAAAAATTAAGGATTATAAAAATACCTGCTATAACTTTACCAAAGATGTTTTTGTTTCGAAGATCATCAAGTAAATCATCCAACTTTGATTTAAAGACCCTACAAATAACATCGGGACGATCCTCTAGGCTCAACCCACGACTACGCACGAATCTTGTAATTTCGGGCCACTTAGGGTTACACGTAAATGTGATAAACAGATCAGGGTACCCTGCCCATTTACAAATTGCCATAGCATCCTGGTAATTTTGCACCATATATCTCGCCCCGCCAGTAAATGAAGAGGGCAAAACCACCCGCTTTCCTTGATTTGAAGCATCTGTTTCACCACGCAAAAGAGCATCGTTCAATCCACTATACAATTCACATCTCAACTGATCTTGGTTGAACCGAAGATAGCTCAAACGTGATGCTTCAAACATTGTGAAGGCATCGACAATAAATTGCTGAAAAAGTCTCTTAGAAGATAGTAGGGTGGTTGCTTCATTACATCGTTCGTGAATCCTAAACGCAAAAAAATCTCGCATGCTCACATATTTTCGGCCTTTTCCGGTAAAAGTATCAGAAAAGCATATTTTTTCTCTATATCCGTCTTCACCATATGGAAACAACAACGGATAGTGAAGTGCTAGGTACGATACGTGCAACTCATTTATTCGCTTGAGTCGGCCCGAACATGTCTCAAGTATGATATCCCTATTACCCATATTCTCATCAATATCTCCCACTATTAGAGCCGCAACTTCTGACGTTGTCGGAAGATTATATCTTCTACCATCTCCATTTCTTTTCCCAATTAATCTTAACTTAACTTCGGAATCTCCACCTTCGGTAATTCTATCCTTAGCCATTCGAAATGATTGCACAAGTGGATTTTCTCTATCCAACATTTTTCTCAAATCGGATACAATCTCAACATGAAGATTGTTGGATTCGGAATTTTGTCTGCAAAAATTAAAAAAATAATAATAATCAAATTATGAGTCAGTATATTTATGTATGTATAAACTTATTTTTTCTTTATGTTTAAATATAGAACATATATATATATATATATATATATATATTTAATATTACCTTACAACAGACATGCGGTTTGAAATTTCATTTTCTGTGTCGTATATATACAATTGCGCAAACTTAGGAGTCGATCCAGTAGCAGGAAGCAAACTACCAATCAAGTGGTAATTTTGTCCGCTAAGCTTGAAAATTGGTGGAGAACTGCCTTGATTTATTTCTGATTCAATCTTTCCGCCCATAGAAGTGAAAGCGAACATGCTATTATAACTTCGAATGTCTTGGCGAAAATGGTTACTCTTTTGTGAATTTCCAAATAATAACTCTTGAAGTTCTATAGGAGGTATTCTCAATAGTGGAAGTTGAATTTTCCCATTTATACAACAATTAGAATACTTGGGATTTCTAGCACTACTCCGCAAACCAAAACAAAGCACCACAAAACTCACATTTGTACGATGGATCACCAATGTCTGAATAATCTACAATTGAAAGTCAAGATTAGTATTTGATTATATAAAACATATTAAAGATTTATATAAAATCGGTATGTAAACTTACCAACTTTCTCCAAGGAATGATGGTTTTCTATATCATTTTTCCTAACACGACATTGTTCACGTTTTCCTTTGCTTATATTACTATTGGAAGTACACCCTCCTGTATTTTTAATACACCTTTTTTCACAAGTCTAATTTTTAAACTTTTTAATTTAAAAAAATATTGTGTGTGTATGTGTGTGTAAAGTCAACAAGTGTCCATTTACACAATTATTGAAAAAAAATAACGACAAACAATATTTGGCACTTATATTTACTTTGAGACCGTAACGTTTTTTTTGCGGATGTATTACTCTGATGATCGACAACATTAACATCATTGGTCAAATTAATAATTGTCCGTTTCTTCGAACATTCAACTGATGAATAACGCGGGCCAACAAAATTTGTAGAAACCTGAAACAAAAATGATCCTGCAAAAAAAATATATATGAATAAAGCGTTGTACTATTTTTTAAATAAAATAAATATATTAGATCATTATACTAAAACTAAAAAAAATACCATTTTCAATATTTGACAATGGAAATGCCTTGGTCTCATCCATAATAGTCCTCCTTGGTTCTTCTACATAATAATGTCTTGATAATGACATTTCATTTTCATCATCTCCTAAAATAAAAATCTTGATTATCGAAAAATATATTGAAAAACGAACAATTGAAGTTTAAAATTTAATTATAATCTAAGTACAAATTAAGAAATATAAATTAAATTAAAATTCCATTATGAGCTACTTAAAAATTAAGAAATATAAACAAAATAATTAGAGTATCTCCTAGGTTGTTAAAAAATGGGTCACACGTCGTCGGATTAATAGAAGTTATGATCCAAAACTCCAGTGTAGTAATGTGAATATGAGGTGACACGTATAATTAACATTCATTCTCAAATTTTATTGTTCACAATAAAATAATTCTTAATAAATTATTCATTCTCAAAAAATACAATTTGTTTGTTGAAAAAAAAAAGTGAATGATATAAAATTTATAAGTGAGCAGTTAGATCAAGAAAAACATGTTTTTAAATTATTTTTGAGAGTATCAAATAATTTTATTTGAAAACTTATACAAATATTATATGAATAGTTAGTTTTTTATTTATAGATAAATAAATAAATAATAAAAAACAGAATGAAAAAAATTGATCCACTGCATATTAGAACATAAGTTTTTTGAATATACAATACCAATTCTATTAACGATAGAAAATTATATAATTAGCAAACATATTAATGAATTTTGTTAAAAATAACTCAATAAAAACATATACACACAAAAAGAAAAAGAAAAAAACAAACAAAAAGTTAGATTTTCCATACCAAATTTATAACTTACTGTTCCAGAAAATCAATTAAAACCTTAAATCATAAGTCAGTTTCACCAAATTCACCTCAACCTCACGACTTTCTGCTCTTGCGGTTTTGCGAATTCTCTTGTTTCCCCAAAATCAATTCATAAGTCAATTCACAATAGCGTCGCTGTCGAGCTTTTTGCGATGATTTCCAGCAAATTGGTGGCCGCGAATGTGGTCTGCGATGGGGGGAAGGAGCTAGGGCATAGGGCTTGGTTGCCGGCAAAGCTCTCGATCTGTTGGTCTGGAGGTGAAGGGTGATGAGGCGGGTGTGATTGGCGAGCGGCGGCGGCGGGATGGTGCTGCGGAGGTTGGTCGAAAGACGAATCGGGTCAGAAAATGAGCAAAAAAGGGAACAATGGGGATGGGTCGTACGTGGTGCAATTCTCGCCGGAGCTTTTGCTGAAATCGGGTCAGGTAGGGCCTTGTTTTCTTGTTCAGGAAGAAGCTGGAGAAGTCGGACGTAAGGGAGAATATGAACCGACTGTTTGTGACTGGGAAGGGGACAGAAGATGAAAGAGGAATTTATGACGGAGGAAGAAAATCGGGTCATCTGGCTGAGGAAGGGCCGGCGGGGATTGAATTCACCGGACTGGATAAGGCGGGAAAAGAGTACAAATTGGAGATAACGATTTGGAGAAGCTTGGAGACTGAATCCAAGCTTGGGTCCTTTTTCTAGAGTTTTGAGCAGATGTCATCTTGACAACGGAGTTCACAATTTGCATATACAGTAAGGGTTCTATATATTTGGTATGGAAAATCTTAAAAACAAAGATACAAATATGGGGCAAATTATCAATTATCTGTTTTACTAATTGGTTTGTGAAATTCCGGTCATACTCAGTCTAGTTGGTTTTTGAATGTGAGAATTGAGAGTTGCTTTGTGAAATTGAGAATTTCTATTTCAAATTTTGGCCCGCTCTTAGCCCTAGATGAATATTTATTTGTCTATATATGTAGATATGTGTGTACGTACACTCGTCTATATGTGTATGCTTGTGTGTATTAAGAGACATGTAAAGAAATTTTCTCCTAATGCGCAAAATTATAAGAACATTATGAAAAAATACATCTCTGGAATTTAGAAGTTAAGTAAATATCCTTACCTGTGGTCACAATATCGCTATGCTTCCTTTTTCTTGGTCGTATAGTTGTAGATTTTGTTATCTTCATTATGTTGATGTATCTTGAATGTAGGGGTTATTCTGATGATTATACTATGGAAATAGGATCGAGTCTGGAGGAGTAGGGGAAAAAACAGAAGTTCCATGTGAGTTTATAAGGACTATATATAATTTGTTACCTTGATAAGTTAGAAATAGTGCCTTTAATGGTAAATTGCGATGTACGAAGGGATTGTTTAATTCCCTAGATATCTTTGAATGATTTAAGAAAACTATAAGCTTAATAATTTAGAAAAGTAATTTTCAAGATCTTGGGGAAGATGAAAATTGTTTTTTCTATATGAATTTCTATTTTGTTGCTTTGGAAGGCTAAAAAACTGGTTTGTAGAGTGAGTTATGAGTTATAGAAACTTGTTTAAATAAGTCTTTAATAAGTCTCTGATCTTCTGAAAACATAGCTGGCAAGATAATAATTCTTATTTTATTGAAAAAAATGCTGAAATTTGGCTAAAGTCTAAGGCACTTATTCGTCACAGTTTTTATTTTTCTTTGAAGTTTTGAAGTCTTGTATCATAATTGAAATCCTTTTAATTTAGGGAGAATGATTATGCAGCCAAGTCAAATATATGCTATTACATGGTAGAAATTTTAGATTTGAAACATGGTTAAGTTAATTGTGTTTACCACTAAAACACATTTGCTAGAGGGAATTATGAAATCAATTATTTTGGGTCTGGGAACATGAAAGGATCCACACAATGTTTGATTTATATATGTGGACACTCAAGTTGAATATGGGGACAGTTAGGGAAACCAATCTAAATTTTCCTCTACATTATTCCAACTCAATTGGCCCATACTTTCAATAGCCAACAAAAGAAGGGATAAAGTTTTATGCCCTATAATTTTCTAGCTCAAAATAATATAAAAACAGAATGACCAAATTATAATTTTTGTAGTATGTGGGTTGGTGCCGTAATTGTACCGCTTGACCTCACAGCATAAATTTGACAAAAGCACGAGGGAGCTATAACTCACACTCGAAATAAATTTCAAGAACCAAGATTTCATTTTAGTTGCTAGCTACTGTGAAGAAATATTATTAAAAAAAAAGGAAGGAAAGATGAGAAACCACTGTAGATTTCTCGAATTTCTTGATGATTTGGAGCTGGGCAAGCTCAGTAATGTCATTTTTTTGCTCAAAGATTGGTTTTTTTAGCTGAAAATGGGCTGACCATGTGATTTCTTTTTTGGGTTTTGAAGGGTTCAAAATGGAGTCTGAAAATCGGGATTTGGAATCAAATATGGACGACTATGAAGTTATCGAGCAGATTAAGAGGTGCTTTTGGGGCTGCATTTCTTGTGCTCAACAAAACCAAGAATAAGAAGTAAGATTCTATTTTGTTTGTTGTTTAGCATTTTTTGATAATTAATTGATGTGTTCTGCATGCAATAAGGGCTTTCACTTTTTTTTTTTTTGACTTTCTGTTATGGTTGAAGACATGTTGTTTGTCTATTTGTGTGTGTGAGTGAGTTCAAAAGGTTTTGAAACTTTAAGTCTGTGCAAATAAGAAATGTGTGGGATTTTAATTGGATTCTGTTGTTGTTGCTATGTTAATGGGTTTATGGAAAATCCGAGGACTGTAAGAAATGAGTGTAAAAGTGAAAGAGCTGTGAGAGAAACCCAACTTTTATCCTTTAAAACTCTTTCAGAAGCTGATCTGGAGAAAATAGTCATTCTTTTATATAATTGTATTGTTAATTAATGAATCAGGAAGATCTTCTTTTAAATGATGCGTCTAGTTTGGCTGTTGGAACTTTGTTTATAGGTCCAATTATGAATTTTCAATTCATATTAAGATGTTAAATACAGCCCCATGAAGAAAATTAAAAAAATAAAAGTAAATAACAACAATAATAAAACTCTTAAATATTTATTAAATTTTTAAAAGGAACATGGTATATTTCCATTGCCCCTAATCTTACATATTTTAATAAGGAACATGGTATATTTCCATTGTCCCATGATCTTACATATTTTAATAAGCAACATGGTATATTTCCATTGTCCCTCAATCTTACATATATCTTACTCTTGTTCTCCTTCCTCTTCTTCCTTCATAATTCCCTTCATTTTCTTATCCTTTCCACAAGCAGATAATTCATCACTAAGTCCTTTCTTTACACTTGAAAGTTTCGCCTTGTCTATAGAAGTTGAAGCTGTTTTCACTTTTTTCACTGGAGTACTCACTTCGTCATCAGAATCATCCTGCAAATATATTATCAGTCTTAAACATCTCTTTCATATAAAAGTAAAAGAGTTTAAGGTAGGAAAAAAATTAGTAACAACCTCATTGGGCTGAAAATCAGCACTCTTCAGTTTGGAGAAAAGGTCTGAATTCCCACTTTCTTGTGGTCCACCATAGTACTTGTCCAAAAGCTCTGGATCAGCCGTTGCCTTCAAAACAGTATAGGTCATTTCTTTGTTTTTAGGTCTCCCCAATTTTTGGATAACCTTCACCTTGAAAATAACCTTCAAATGAACCAACTTCAGAATCTCCTTAGGAATATCATCAGCTTCTGCTTCATAATCAACTTTTGATTTCAAATTAGTCGCTGTTTTTCCAATCAAGTCGGTGCTCTCCCTATCCCAAAGCAGAAACATAGAAACTCCTGTTTGGTCAGCCACAGTAACAGGGATTTTGAACCTGAAATTTAAACAAAATAAATAATTACATGGTATATTACAAAATATTATGGAGTAGTATAAATCAAACTTTTTTGTAACATGTGTTTTCCAGTGAAATCTTCCTTATCGCATCTAGAACAATAAAACAACCCATTTGTAGGAGTCATTTTGAATGAACAATTATTACATGTGATGTAACTCCATTGTCCACCACAGTCAAACTGAATGATTCTTGCACAAACCCAATAGTTCCCGGCCTGACATTAATTAATTATTAGTCAATTTTATGTTTAGATAATAGGTGAAAAAATTGAAAGAGATGAAATGTAAGTACTTCTTCAGTTGCATGGAGTTGGTCTATAGTCTTAAAAATTGACTTTGGGCTTTCAAGTTCCTCCGCTAATGTAGCAGAATGTTCATATCTTCGTTCAGCAATATTGGTGACCGGTCCCTCAACTCTCCCTTGAGTGTTGAACCTAACACCGAGAGGTAAATTTTTCATTGGTTTTGACGAATTAGAGAAATAAAGAATGAGAAATAAATCATTATTACCTGTTGCGAAACTCATTTATTTCCAAAGTATCACCATTTATGATAAGCTTGGTAACATTGAACGTGTTGGACACTCGAATTTGCCTTTGGAACTTTTTGGGGCGACACATTTGAACAATAATGACAACACTATCTGCCTCATTTGTGTTGGCTAAGTGATTATTCAAGTAGTCAACATACTCACCCCACAACGTGCAAGACATTGTGTTTCCCCTATAAAATATTTATATAAATAAAAAATTGAAATTGAATGCGAACTTATATAAGATAAATAGAATTGATTTCATTTACTCATGATCCTCCAAAAGTATTTCCATCAGGATTGTTTGTTGTCCGCCATACTCAACCTCGCGGGGTGGATATCTCACCGCAAGGCGTCCAATAACATCTGGTTTAAGTTTTCATTAGTATATGTAATAATAAAAAAAAAAAATTATAGGACTTTGTGTAGAATATTATACCAATTAGTACGGTTTCATCAACCGAATCAGCTTCAGCAAGTCTTTGAAAAGGAATAAAGTCATAGATCATTGTAGGGAAGCTATCATCCTTGAACTCAGAGATACTGGATCTCGGGACAAAGAAAATTCGGTACGGAGCAGTAGTAGTTTTGTAGGTCATTTTATTTTCGGCAACAATGAATGTCCCAATTTTGTAAAGCATATTTTTTTTTCAAAACAGGGAGGAAAGTAGAAACTTGTTCGTACTTCACAGTGGCGTGAATACGATCCCCCTACATTTGAAAAATGAATGTTGTCAAGATGAAGTTGATATATAAAGTACAACAACAAATGTAAATTGACTTACAGTTCTATCATGGAAAACACACTCCAAAGTTGAAATCTTTGACTTGTCATTATACATAGGGACAGAGTACAACCGAACTAAGCGAACACGCAATCCCCAATGCATGTTTCCAGGTTTGAGTTCACTTATCATGTTGAAATGTCCCATTTTTTTAGTCTTGTTTTTCAGTTTTGGTGTTATTATTTTACTAAAACTCAAAGTCTGTAGTTTATTTTTTCATTTTCTTCAGTATATATATAGTAACATCTTGGTTCTTTGTCTTCCAAAAACATTGAATATATAATTAATGATTATTTAAGATATGTTGATAATTTCAAAAAGTGAATATTGACTGTTAGCCTATTAAGAAGAATTTTAATTTAATATAACTTTTTTTTCTCTTGCAATTGATGGTTGATATATCGGACATTAAAGGTTGATTCTTTAAATTCTTTGGCATTTTTTAATTTTTATTGCAGGCAGCAGGTCAGGCTACCAAAAAAAAAAAAAAAGGTATTGGAATTTGGATGTTCACGGATTTCAAAAGCTAGAATAAATAAAGAAGGTATTGGATTGATATGGTGGCAGAATTGATGGTTGACAGCATTCAATGTCTCTACATGAACCAAAATAATTCATTGTATTTTCGTCTTTCAAGTTTTCTTTGCAAACTACAAAAAGTAAAATATTTATTGTCTTTTAAGTTTTCCTTGCAGACTACAAAAAGTTAAATAATTATTGAATTTGACTGCTTTTAAAGCTATCTAGTTATTTGGTCTCGTCAGCTTTGAATTGTATATACATGAATCAATTTTTTTTATGTCATTATGAATTATTTTATTTTACTTCATGAGTTAATGTCTGTTGTAGTATTCAATATCAGACAACATATTACAATAATTTATGATAAGCATTAAAAGCGATTTGAGCGGGAAAAAAAATTTTGTTCCAGCTGCTTCAGTTTAACTAGTACGCCACCCGCGCGTTGCGCGGCCTGATATTAAAACATGACGTGAAATGAATTATTATTTAAATAAATAAATAATATTAAGAAAAAATGTATAGAGATAATAAAAAGTAAAATGAAAATTTTATTCATTATATTTTAAACTGTTTTCCTAAATATAACATTATTAGTGGATGAACTGTATTCATTATTATCGTTATCATCATAAAATAATAATCATCAGACAATAGAGGTCCATGACTATAAAAACAATAACATATAATGGATATGATTATAAAATACAATATGTTTTGTAATAAATAGTTTCAAATTAAATAAATTCAACTTAAAGAAACATTTGTGATATTCAATGTATTTGTCACATTGATAACACTCCTTGAAATTTTTGCTTAAAATATTTTGATAATGACATAATTTTTTTCATTAATAACTAAAGATATTATAAATACTATATATAATAATTGAAATAAACATGTACAAAATATGAGTCAATTAAAATTAAAAATATAAATTAAATATTTAAGAAAAAATACAAAAATGACTCAATTTTGAACCGCGCATGCGTTTACCTTAAAATTAGGTCCACACATCTTTCACTTTTTATAATTTGCTAAATAAATATTAACTTCGTTTATTTACAAAATAAGTCCGATGGTGCTCAGAATGACGTGCAAGATCGATCACCTTATGTAAAGTTACAAATATGCACAATAATCGTTAATGCTCATGTCAATAACGAATTACTTATTTTTTTCCACATAACTCACGTGGAATGTAAGTTAATATAATTTCAACAAATGATGAGAAAATGACATTTAAATTATATTATATAAATTATAAAATAGTACAATTTATTTTGATAACACTAACAACTATAAAATATGATAAGAAAAAGTAGTTGATACATTATAGTAAGTCGTATTAAACTTTATCTATTGCAAAAATTCAGTAGCGATAATATATTCTTGTAATTATCTTAAGAGAAAAACATGTGTCATAATAACAAACAATTAGCAATAGTTAACGCATTATGCTAATTTTATTAATCAGAATTTATAGTTGCATAATTGTGGATCAATAAAGAGATTAACTGTAGGAAGTCACTTTAGTAAACTTTAGATGACCTCAAATTTAAGTTCAAATGAAACAAATGATATCAACTAAAAAAATAAACAAACTATGTATTTTGGGCTCAAATTATTCAATGATTTAGGACCAAAACTATTACAAAAGACCACATATACACCAAACATTATATTAAATAATTGAATGATAAATATATATTGTCCTACTCTGTCTATATAGTCAATATCGTCCATCACTCTTTGTCTCCCTTATGGTTGAGACACCCTCACTCTTATAGTTATTACTATTATTTTTATTTCCCAATATCATTTCGCAGTATTAGTCCATTTCTTACTCGCAAATAAAACCAAATTCGATGTCATGTTCAAGCACTAAATCATTTAACTTTTACTTTATATACAAATTGTGACAATAAACGTCCATCTAAAAGTAGAAAAATAAAAATATAATTGTCTATATATATCAAATTAGTTTTTTTTATACACTTTCAAATTTTATTTTTTCTTTATATATATAAATCATATTAAGGTAACGATCAAGATGGGTCACCCTCAATGTTCAGATCAATAACCAACACTTATTTTGCGCTAAATTTATGAGAACCATATTTAGCTTTTTTTGATTAGAAATAAACATTGATATAATTCTTGCAAAGCAATAAGAATAAAATACATAAATTATAATATGTAACACTAAAACAATAAAATGTAAAGCTAACACTTGTGATGAATGATTAAAAAAAAAATAAAAAAATAGTTGTTGTATTTGTACTATTTCGTGCGAAATTTTATTTGTCGTAATGTTTTGACAAAGACAATATCTTCCCATTATTCTTATGAAAACAATATAGATATACGAATAAAAAAAACAATAAATTAACTTGTTATGTTTTTTATTCAAAAATTATAATTTTATAATTGTGGACCAATAAAAAAATCTAAAATGATGACAAAAAGTTTATGCACATCGTATAGAATGCCTCTTCATTATTTTGAAAAAAAGAATAACTTATACCAACCAAAAAAAATTAATTTTTTTTTTTTTTAGTTAAACAATTCAGACCAAAATTAATATAAATTTTCTCTTCAGTTTGACAATTATGAGTTGCACTCTCTGATGTCCTCTAACTATTTCAATTTTGTTGTCATTTCTATTTTTTTAATAATAGTTTGAAATATCTATGTAT
>CACSLK010021934.1:131345-142942 GCA_902706635.1 Striga hermonthica | reverse complement strand
AAAATGACCATTGTTATATTTTTTAATAAGTGGCTTTCTTCTATTGTCAATCAATTTCACATTAAACCATATTTATCTACATACCTTAACTCATAATCCACATTTTATCTAAGATTGAGCTTGAACATTATTATATTTATCTAAGATTGAGCTTGAACATTATTATATTTTTTAATAAGTGGCTTTCTTATATTGTCAATCAATTTCACATTAAACCATATTTATCTACATATCTTAACTCATAATCCACATTTTATCTAAGATTGAGCTTGAACATTATTATATTTTTTAATAAGTGGTTTTCTTCTATTGTCAATCAAAATCACATTAAACCATATTTATCTATATACCTTAACGCCTAATCAACATTTTATCTAAGATTGAGCTTGAACTTTTTTATATTTTTTAATAAGTGGCTTTTTTCTATTGTCAATCAATTTCACATTAAACCATATTTATCTACATACCTTAACTCATAATCCACATTTTATTTAAGATTGAGCTTGAACATTATTATATTTTTTAATAAGTTGTTTTTTTCCATTGTCAATCAAAATCACGTATTACCCTGTGGGGGTCTTTGTAGTTGTTTTAGTTGTATTACCCCGTTGGGGTCGTGTTTAGTTGTGAGATTATGTTCTAGCATTTGCTAGCCCGGTTCTAGGCGGTCTCTTGACCTGTCCTCCCTCTTTTCAGCCTTTGGCTGCTTGTATTCGCACATTTGTGCGCTTTTGTTATATACTATCTCTATCGTTTCGGGAAAAAAAAATCAAAATCACATTAAACCATATTTATCTATATACCTTAACTCCTAATCAACATTTTATCTAATAAACATTTTATCTAAGATTGAGCTTGAACATTCTATTGTCACTTTTATTTCACTTGCAACTTAATTTCATTTCACTGCTCTAGTAATTCATTGGGCGGGATTTTTTCCCTCCTTAGTAATTAGTTCCACATTTTATCTAAGATTTTTTTAGGTATGCGAAAGATATGCGATTTATCGCACATTGTTCGTCGTGCTGCGAAATAAAAGTTGGAAGGTTGCGTCTTTTCGTCTCTCAAAGTGACAGTTGTTTTACGGAAAAGGTCGCCTCTTCGGCGCATTAAAAACAATTAATTATATTTTTACGTATGTTTTTTTAACCAGAGATGCGAAATCAAATGCAATTGATTGTCAATACGTTATACGAATGAAGTGCGATTCATCGTATTTTGTTCGCAGTTCTACGAATTTGAAGAGTCTCCTCTTCTCCGAAATGTCCCCTCAGTCTTCGGCGCATAATAACGACGCGCATATCAAGGAGGATATAAGTCTTCTTTGAGTATATCTTCTTTAACCAGATATGCGATATCATTTATTGTCAATACGTTATGCGAATAAATTGTGATTCATCGCAATTTGTTCGCAGTGCTGCGATTTTGAAGAGTCGCTCCGAAACGTCCCCTCAAGTCTTTGGCAAATTAACAACGGCGCGCGTATCAAGGAGGATAGATATCTTCTTGACTAACCAGATATACGAAATCATTTATTGTCATAAAGTTATGCGAATGAAGTGCGATTCATCGCATTTTGTTCGCAAGTTCTGCGAATGTGAAGAGTCGCCTCTTCTCCGAAACGTCCCCTCAGTCTTCGGCAAATTAATAACGGCGCGCTTATCAAGGAGGATAGATATCTTTTTGTGTCCTCTATAAAAGGTAGCTGAGATGAGATAATTGAATTAGGATCAGGACCCATCTCCCCTCACATTGAAAGCTAAAAACATTGAAAGCTGAAAAAATTGTTGGTGACCATGTGTTCGGGAAGACGTAGAATCTCCGGCGAATTGTTTGGTCTTCCGGGGTTTACTAGATTGTGGCGCCTACGACGGCGAAAGGGAGCACCCCTTCAAAGAAAAAGGTGCTTGTTCTTTCGGGGTATACTAGATTGAGACTTTCAAATGTTTATCGAAAGTCAAACATGGGATGGCAAATACGTTCACCTCGCGGACCAACTTGTTTAGCTCCCTATGTTCCTCAACCTTCTTGTTCCTCAGCAGTCATCCAATTGCCTCTGTTCTTTCAAGTTGTTCTTTCAAGCTGTTGTTCAACTCGCTTTTGTAGCCTCCTCTATCTAGTAATTTCTGTGTCGTTGTAAGGTTACTTGTAAACTATTTCAGTCGATGTAAAGTAGTTGAGTCCATGTAATTTTACGACGTACATGCGTCGCATATTATTCGCCTATAAAAAATTAGTCGATGTAAAGTAATCGCTCGCATATTATTCACAGAATTGGTGCATAATTAATTTTTTAATTTTTTTTAAAGTTATGTCTGTGATTTAATAATAGATTGAAGACTACTATTAGGCGAAAGAACCTGCGATTATTACTCGAAACATTTCTGCATAAAAAACGCATAGCTCGAACTATAACGAATAACATCTATTTTTTTTGTAAATTTTCTATTCCGCGACGTACAAAATTGCGACATACAAACGTCGTATATTTTCCGAAGAGTTGGTAAATTTTGGAAAATTATTGTTCTTTTACTAAATTAATAATTAATTGAAAAAAACTATTAGGTGAAAAAAAGTTGTGCGTAACACTTTTCGAAATGTGATCGCATATTGATACATTTATGCGAGGTTTTATATCGATATGCGATTCGTAAATATGCGATATTAATACGCATAATCGATAGTTATCTATCCTTCTAGATTTGGATATGCGAATCTTAAATTATGCGAACATATGCCACATACTCCTAAATGATGCGTTTGATTGATCTGGCCTGGATATGCGATTAAAAAAAATATAACTTTTACTTTTTCATTACGCTATGCAAACACAATGCGTATTATCGCATTTTGTTCACAGTTCTGCGGATAATAATTTCCCTTACTTGACAGAAGAAAAAAATATTTATTATTGCTGCAGTCGGTCCAACATATGTCTGCCTTCTGACAGCACCTTTTGAAAAACATTTGCCACGTAACTTATGCGAAGAATATGCGAAGCATTTTCGATTTGGATATGCGGTGCAGACACCCAATCAATGCGGTGCGTAACGTATGCGAATTATATGCGAAGCACTTTCGATTGTGATATGCAGTGCAGACAATCAATCAATGCGGTCCAAATGGATATGCAAAAAAAATGGCGGATAGTCGTAAATTATGCGGCTTTCGATTTGGATATACGGTTCGTTAATTATGCGGTTGAAGACTAGGCGAATCATCCCAGTTATGCGATTATTATGGGATATGATATGAGAATCGCACAGTCAACCAAATTGTGCGATTATTATGGGACATGTTATGCGAATCGCGCAATCAACCCAGTTTCACTAATTTTTGTTAGTCAACCGTGTGCAGGCCACAAGTTAGGGCACCAACACAATATTTTTTCCGTTAAAAGTATTGTTTTCGTTAAATTGGTTTACAATTAAAAACTCCATCTTCATCTTAATTGTCATGGATTGGACGTGATGGACAATACGACGATTTGTGACCTGTTTCTTTACATGTACGGCATCTCCTAGGGCGTCTTGGATGAGGAGTTGGCGCGTTTTGACCTTCTTCATTTGAAAAAAAGTCATTATCACCATCGTATAGAGGGCACTTTGCCCTGTTATGCCCGGTGACCCCGCACCGTGAGCACATCTGCTGACGCCGTACTCGACGTGATGATCCTTCTCCAGCAAAATAACGTTGAGTCCGTGGCCGACCTGCTTGTTTGGGATCATTTGGCGGAATTACCTTTTTACGCATAATTTTCGGGGGCAAGTGCCATTCATCTGGATGCGGGACGGGGCTAACGGTGCTTTGGTTCATCCTTGCAATTGAGTAGTTTTTGTAATGGTCATTAACGAAATCCATTATATCTAACCCGGCTTCCCTGTTACATATCGTAAATGAACATCATATTAGAATATAACAATTTTTTTTAAGAAAAAAGCGATAATGTTGTTTGGTGAACATTACCGAATAGCCGTAGATGCATGTAAGCAAGGTAGTAGATCTGTTTCAAACACACGACAATCACATGTTCTTGCCTCTAAATCTACCACGTAGGATCGTGTTTCTTCCATAACCCTATAACATTGTATGCTGAGTGTGGTAATGGATAGAGTATGACCTTTCTCGAACAAATGATCCAACCACAATTGAGTCCACTGCGTTAGCGGATGATTGCGACCCTCGGCGGATGCATGCCGAACAGCAAACCATTTCTCTATTGTTGCTCGAACACACTCCAACAACGAGCAAACGGGTAACATCCTGGCCGAACGGAGTTTATTGTTCAAACTTTCGCATGAATTGGATGTCATGAACCCATAGTGCCGTACAGGTGCAAAACACCTCGCCCAAGCATTTACCGAAATTTTATTAGTTAGCTTTTTAAATGCTTCAGGTTTTAGGCTTTGGATGGATGACAAGTAAAGATAGAAGTTTTCATGCCGGTAACAATATGCCGCCTTGTAAATATGTCCAAGACAGATTTCCCAAAAGGCCTCATTTGTTTTGTGATGTGATAACAACAAAATGAGTGATGTGCCTCGGGGAACACTATTGGGACAAAATATATGATAGACTCATGTCTATCCGATACGATGAGGAGGTTATCAGGACAACCATAGGCCCTTTTCAATTGAGTTAAAAACCAACTCCAAGTCTCATGAAGCTCTACATCACCAATGCCAACTGCGAGGGGAAAGATTTGGTGATTCCCGTCCAATGTAGCTGCAACAAACATAATGCCCTTGTATTTTCCCTTCAAGTGGGTACCATCTATCACAATCACCGGGACACCAGCTCGTTGAAAGCCCTCAATGCTAGCTCCTAGAGCAAAGAACAAGTGTTGGAATACCTCGCCAGCTCGTTGCAGTTTGACAATTGTACCTGGATTACGAACCTGCAACATGTGCAAGTAACCGGGAAGCCGCCCCCATGATTATTCATGACCTCCATAAACTTTTTCAAAAGCACGGTGTCTTGCTCGTAGGGACACATTGTAGCTGATCGAAAAACCATGCTCCTCTCGCATTTGTTCAATAATTCTCCGTGTAGATACCGTATGGGGATTTGTCTGAATAGTTGGTGTGTAAATATGAGCGAGAAACTTGGAATTAGCCGAACGGTGTCGATTGTGCGTCAAACTCCCTTCGCATGTATGCTCGAGTTGCAAAGTAGTGATTCTCCATACATCTCGATTTGCCCTTGCACATAACTTGTAAGAACACCCTTCATACCGACAAATAGATAGTAACCTAGAAGTGCAGGATTTGGGTGTTCGACACTCAACTTTTTGTTGCAAGTGATACAGTTGGATGTAGGGTTGTAAACAAATCAAACATTTTTTATTCGATTCGTGATTCGAATTCGATATTCGTGATTCGAATTCGAAATATTCGAATTCAAATTCGAATTCGAATGATGTTTTAGATTCGAAATTATAACGAATTCGAATTCAAATGTGTAGATATTCGATTCGAAATTCGAATATTCGATTCGTTAACAATAATTATATAAATTTTACAAATTATACATAATATACATTTTGTTTATAATATATGTATATATATATTGTTATATTCCTAATATTTTTATGACATAAAAAGTAAAAACATCATAAATTAACAAATTTTTCTAAAAATATATGAAAAATAAAATTTATTTTTGTAATTATAATATTTTTATACAAATTATATATAATATACATTTTGTTTATAATATATGTAAATATATATTGTTATATTCCTAATATTTTTATGACATAAAAAGTAATAACATCATAAATTGACAAAATTTTCTAAAAATATATGAAAAATAAAATTTATTTTTGTAATTATAATATATTTTAGTTATAATATTTTTTTGAAAACGAATTTCGAATCGAATCGAATATGTTCGAATATTTTAAACGAATCGAATACGAATCAAAAAATGAATTCGTTATCGAATCGAATCACGAATCGAATCTTCGAATATTTTAAACGAATCGAATCGAATCTCTGGGTATTCGCTTTGATTCGATTCGTTTACAACCCTAGTTGGATGGCACAAATCAACTCTTCTTTCGAAAGAAAGACATACCCCAAAGATAATTATATATTGTTCGAGGGTAAGTGGATGGGTTGTCTATCTGATCCAGTTGTCGTGGGCGGCATAGGAAGGGATCACATTCGTGGCTTAACGTCGGATTGTCGGGTGCTACCTCGATTAATATATGCAAGACTTTCAACCTCAATATGCTCGGTGATTAATCTTAGCTTTTCAATATGCTCGCTATACAACGCCCTGAAAAGCTTGAACATTTGCTTCTCATTGACCTCTTTGTCTTCGTCGCCTGAGTCACCATTGTGCGTGTTGGTTTGGTCATCATTATTGTCATCGTCACGAGAATGACCTGGTTGGTTCGAACAACCCGAGGTTTGATCATCAGCGCCCCGAGGATATCTAGTATGTGTAAATGAACTAGGGCCTGCTTGATGTGAATATGGGGCCTCCTGGGAAAATGCAGAACTACCAACACCAAAAGAACTCGGAAATACACCTTGGGACGCCATCATTTGCGTGAAGCTTTATTGCACCGTCCCCGGAATCCCTACATTTACTCGCTTCTCCAACTCCACGTAAATGTTGGGAGTTTTTTGTTCTTCAATCAGCTATACGATATCCTCACTGGATTCGATTTTCATTTTCATAACTCGTTCTCTTCCATTAAATACTGCCCACAATATGTACTCAAAATTACAAGGATCGGCCTTCAATAACGCTTGAACACGAGAAACTACTTCAGAATACATTTGTCGGCCGTAATTTATTCTCATCAGCTCTGCCACTCCACCAATATATGAACCCCTGAAAAACGTACCACCATAGCTCACGCATACTCTAACACGAGTGCTAGCCATTCAAATAAGTGAACAACAAAAGGAATTAAAACGAAAGAAACAGAAAATTGCAGTAGAGAAAACCGGTGCAGACGTTGAATTGTTAGAGATCACTGTTTTTTGCGTGCATGATAAATGCACAGACAAAATTCTTACCTGTGAAAAAGCAAATGAGGTGCGTAACTTATGCGACAGATATGCGATCAAATTCCGAATAGTCGTAAAATTTCCATGACGATATGGCCCTACAAAAAAATGACGCGTAATCGTCAATTAAATTATGCTTTATTCTGTTTTGTTATACGATTCTTCAATATGCGAGCGAAAAAATGTCGCATAATTGTCAATTATCTGGCGGATATATGCGAAAGTTTTTCGCATACTAGTAAATTATGCGATTGACTTGGATATGCAATTTTCAGGACATGCGAATTCAACAAATTATGCGAATTATATGCGAAATTTTTTCGCAGAGTCATAAATTTGCAAGGTCGATATAGCCCTGCGAAATAAGGCTCATAATCATCGTAAATTATGCTGCATTCGATTTTGATATGCGATTCTTAAAACTGCGAAAGATGTTCGCATATTTGTAAATTATGCGTTTGATGTGGATATGCTATTTGATTGGTCGGGAAAAGTGTGTATTTTACATATTTATTAGCGTATTTTTATATGCTTGATTTTATCACACTTATGTATTTTTCGGCTTATTTATTTATTAGATGGATTTAAGTGCTTTGATATTTTTATGTTTTATTTTTAGGAAATTGGAGTATTTTCGTGGACGGAGTATGTAGTATCCATTACAAGACCGATTTTCAGCCCTATTTAGGCCCGAACGTGAAGAAGTAAATCAAATGTGCATCATGCATAGTCCATCACGCATAAAGGCTGGTACATGGACAAATAATTGGTTGATGAAATAATCATTAGTCTTTGGGTTGCATTAATTTGGAAAATATAAGATGTTATGTGGGCCAATGAGCCCAATTTCATGAGAATTATTTGGGACAACTCACGCAGCCACCAATCATATATTTTGAAGAGGGCCAGCATATAGGAATTGACGCAACAGAGAAAGGCAGCCTCTATCATTCACGCAGCCAGAGAGAACGGGAAAAAGCCGCAGCAGTCACAGAGACGCACGAACAGACGGGGAAGCCGATCAATCGCGGAGGGAGACCGCAACCGCACACGAAAGAGGATAATTCTATTCTCTTTCTTTTATTTTTATTTTTATTTATTATGTTAGAGTAGTTTTTCTTTCTAGTTCCGGGGAAGTCGAACCCTACGTACTTGATGATGTTTGATTGATTTATATGGTTGATGATTTTATTATCTTTTTGGAAATATTTGTGTTATTTTGAATAATTAACCATGATGTGTTGGGTTTGATATAGATTGATCATCTAGATTAGGCTTTACATATCTACACCTGAATTAGGCCTTCAATCCGTAATTGTTGATGTGTTTAATTCGCAAGTGGTATCCGGAAGATGGTAACTACCGGGGATAACACGGCCTATTTAAGTGAACGAACGCGTCACTACTTAATCTAGCCTATTTTTCTATATCGTAAAGCGGCTAATTGAATTAAATTTAGGAAGCGTTTCCTAGACTGTTCAAGAGGTCGGATTTAATTGTAGAGCGTCTCGCAGTTAGATTAAAAATAAGGAAAAATTTGGGTAACATACCGTGTCGTTGCCTAGGGCTAGTAATTCCATAAGATGGCGAGATTTGATACCAAAGTTGATTAGACAGGTCAGTTGAGGGTGTAGACAGAACCGTGAACTAGAAATTTATCTTATTTATTTTATTTTATTTTTATTTCCTTTGTTAAGATTTTATTTGTTTCATTAATATTTTAGTTAGTTTAGTTATTTAATCCAATCCCCCCCTATTTTATCGCTTTTATGATTCAATTAATACAAGAATATCACAACTTGATTCACACTCCCTGTGGGTTCGACCCTTGCTCACTACTACTACTAGTTGGTAGAAGTCGGTTAAGAAAATATAAATATTAATTTTGCCGCGTTGCGACGCGCGGTCACTATTACAAAAATGCGAAATGTTTTCACATAGTCATAAATTATGCGTCCAGTTGGATATGCGCTTGTTCATTTGGACATGCGAGTATAATATCGCATAGCATTTCGTGAATTTTGGAGTGTAAAAGAAGTTATTTGATGGTGCGCTGTGTAAAAGAAAGAATAGATTTATAACGAGGTGAAAAAGATTTTGACCCTATATATATTATATAATTATTTTAAAAAAAATTAGGGGGCCCACGGGTCCCTTGGACCTCATCTAGGTCGGTGCCTGCGCTTGGTTGTGAAGTACTTATTTAGTTTCACTACCAACTAGTACTGCACCCGCTTGATGTGTGACTTTACGTTAATCATTATTTTTTAACGATAAGTATAATTATTTATTTATTTTGGATGTACAAAATAAATATCAAATCGAAACTTGTCAAAATATGGTTAATTGATATATTATATATAATTAATAACAAATAATTAAATATTAACTTTTAAATCTACTTATAATTTAGTTAGTAATTTTTTCATAATTTTAGAATAAAGATAAAAGGGAAAAAAGGATTAAGGAAAAAAATCATGACTTATAAATAAGAAATGTAATATTAATATTCTTAAAAATTACCATAAATATTTAGTATATTTATGACTATTCCAAACCTAACTATTTTTAAATTTAGAGTAACTTAAAATTCATTCAAGCTAAGTGATAAAGCATGCAAATTTGCCCTATATATGATCATGAAGCATGAAGACATTCAGAAATTATATATATAATGATTTTTTTTTTTAACAAGTACTCGTGTATTACACGGGTATTGTATTAGTTTCATTTTATTCCAGAGAAACATACGGCATAATTATCTTTATTCACACTGTAGTTAATCATATTTACAAAAATTTTGAATGTAAATACTCCATCTATAATTATATAATAAGGTATCATATTTACTAAATTTAGTAGGTTGAAAAGTTAATGTAATTAATGCATTGCTATTTCTATCTAGAATTTTATTTAATTATTTTATTTATTTGTCTTATATCCCATAAAATCAGTTAAAGAAAAAAATCCCATAACATCCGATAAGTAAAAAAAATGACGCAAAATCTTACTAATATAAAAAAGACTTTATTTATTTGTCTTATTCCATATTAACTTCGATTTTGTCAAAACAAATCACATAAAATCGGTGAAGTCAAAATTCGTACGTAAAGTCCATCTATACTAAAAAAAGGCATGTTTAAATTTTTTTATCTACTTCCTTCTTTTCCTTATCTTATTCCTTCTTATTATCTAATTGTATGAAAATCTGTTTTGATTTTATTCAATCCTCTAATTGTATTTATATTATATCCCATAAAATCAGTTTATAAAAAAAAACCCAATAACATATGATAAGTAAAAAAAGTACGTAAAATCATTACTAAAATAAAAAAAGCATTATTTATTATCTAATTTATTATCTAATTGTATGGAAATCTATACTGATTTTGCTCAAACTGATTTATGTATATTCAGATTCAGATTTTCTAATAAAAGTATTAACAACAATATATATCTACTCTACCCATTATAAATTACAACTCTCAAAATATCGAGTCATCATCTTCCTCATTGTTAACCTCCTGCGAACAAAAAATGTCTCCAATCAGTCTTTTATTCAAAACAATGAATCAAAGATTTGAGTTAATCAAACAAGTCAATAGGTCTAATAGACCTATGCTCAAAGTTTGAATTGTGCGAATGTTTTTCCAAGACTGGGCAGCACATACAATTCATATCTCAAGTTGGTTCTGCATGATAAAACTGTAAACCAAATTATTTGAATTTTTGTTTTGATTTCGAAATTTGAAGCGTATATTTTATTTGTTTTATTTTCGTGTATGTATTTAAATATTTTTGTACATGTTTAGTGAAATATATTTTTGATTTTTTTAATTATGTTTTCAGATTTACAATTTTGCTTATTCATTCTACATAACGTGTATGTATTTAGATATTTACATTATTTATATTTATTTTCGTGTATTGTAAAAATTTTATTGCATATTGCATCTTATAATATAATAATCCTAAAATAAATATATCTCGTGTCTCGCACAAGTTACGTACTATATATATCCCGTACATTTTTATTTTTTCATTTATATAATTATAAGATTGGATAAATGACCTTAAAATTGTGCACCTCGTGCATCATACGAGCTCTGTACTAGTAGAAAATAATGTGCCTGTCATAGACATTAAAAATGTTTATTTAATTACGTACTAACCCATCAATGATGACTACACATGGTGTTGTAAACGAATCGAACCGAACCGAGCTTGGGCTGTTCGAGCTCGTGTTCATTTACGTTCGAACGGTGTTCGTGTTCGTCGTTTATTTTTCGAGCAAAAAATTGTGTTCGAGTTCGTTCGTTTAATAGTTCGTCAAAGTTCGAGTTCGTTCGTGTTCGAACCATGTAATACATAAAATTTTTAAATATGTTCGATAACCTCGAAATTTGGTCGTTCGAACGAATTCGAAAAGAAAAGAATAAATAAAAATAATTTTATATATTATATTTTTTAAAAAATATTATGTAAATATATAGAAAATAAATAAAATTTAATTAATGTTTAGTTTTTTTGATAAAATTTGTATGTAAATATATAAAAAATAAAAAAAAAAAA
>CACSLK010021934.1:46287-60146 GCA_902706635.1 Striga hermonthica | reverse complement strand
CCCAAGTCAACATCACAAAAAGCCTTTAACTGCATTGAAGGTTTGTCTGCATAGAAAAGCCCCAGCATTGGTGTGCCCTTCAAATATCTAAGCAAGTGCTACCTGCAGTCCAATGTCCTTGAGAAGGAGAATGAACAAACTGACTAAGTTGTTGTATGACATAAGAAACATCAACTCTAGACAGATTCAAATAAAGGAGTCTCCCAACCAATCTTCTAAACTTCTCTGGATTATCAAGTGGTGGGGATTGCAGTGAAGATAAATTCAACCCTTTGGTGAAGGTGTGGTGGTAGGCTTAGAGTTCTCCCGTCCAAGATCATGCACAATATCCATGATGTACTTCCCCTATCTAAGGTAAGTACCTGAATCTGTTCTGAGAATTTCAAGGCCAAGAAAATATTTTGCTTGTCCTAGGTCCTTAATGGTAAACTGATCATGAAGATAAGATTTAAGATTCCCAATATCTTCCAATGATTTACCTGAAATGAGCACATCATCCACATAAATGTGGAGTGCAAGCAATCCATGCCCCAGAGATTTTCTTTACCGAGTTACCTATCGGCCCCTGCTCGGGACGGCAGCTTTCCAACTCATCGGCCCCTTCCCCAAACTTCATTGACTTCTTCTGGACCGTTTTCCTAGGAAGGGTACGCACTTTTCGAAGCAGCAATCAAAGGGATGCGCGTTAGCGCAACGGCCCTCCGATAAAGACGTAAACTTCTTAGAACTACTTGAAGCTATACTCAAATAAGGCCGATCTTTCGGAAAGTAAGACAAGAAGCCTTCTATGACTGAACTGCGCTTCGTTCGTTGGGCAGGGTCAGATCTGGAAAGGAAGGAAGCCCAATTTCACGGTAAATAGCATCGGAGATCTCACGACTGAATGCACAGTCGAGCCCGCGGGGAGGGTCGCGTTTTTCACTATTGGAGCTTGTTCCCTTGCTTGTTTGCTTTTTGGTTTTCCATGAAATTAAAGACGAACCGATAATACTGAATTACTGATTTTTCCCTTCTTCCCTCTCGCTTTAGCTCGAGCTCACATCTCTCAAGAAAGCTGCCAGCCCATAATTGGATTCAAACCAGCTCGCCATAGCGGAGGGACTTCTGCCGGTCCATTCTGTGAATTCCTTTCTTAAGAGAGTTTTAAAATTGTTTTTTGAAGCATTTGTTGTCCAAATACCTACATGGTAGTGCTCTCCTGCCTCTTCCCCATTGTGCTCGAATGAGGGACTTTCAAACCCATTCCTAAGAAAGCTTCGTTTTAGTTCCTTTATTCACTATCTATCAAGACCCTACCTAAAGGTGCGATACAAGGCAGAAAATAGCATAGGCCTTTTAGGCAAAGCGTATGGCGGCTGGAAAGAAATCTTAATGCAGGCAAGGGTCGATGTAATTGAGTTGAATCAGTCTTTTTCGCCACATCGCGTATAACGGGCTTTTCTTCGCTAAGCTTCGGTCTCGATCAGGTCCTTACATGCCTAACTCGAAAATTCGACCCCATTTCTGTCACCGTTTTCAGGTACTTTCCTTTCTACTTTCAAGTTGAAAGTGCGAAACCCAGCTTCCTTTCTTTGTCCGTTTTCTTGCTGGATAGATGTAATTTAGAAGCGAGGCGTGCGAAAAGAAATAGCAACGGGAAGATGATTTTAATGGTAAGGTACCTTTATCTCGAGACGCATCCGCCGGAAATGAGAGTCCCCAAACCAAAGAAGAAGGAAGTGCAGCTAGGCAGGGGAGAGGAGAGGTGGGTAACGAGCCAGTCATTTAGGTTCATGTGGAGGAAATTCGTCCCAACCCATCATATTTAGCATGCGCGCTATGCAGACGGATGGTGATCCTTAATTTCCTCTCATAGCAGCCTGTGTTATACCCATATCTCGATGGAATTCAAGGTAAGCCGCCGTATTGACTATTTCATGGTGCGCGGATTTGACTTTATCGTCCCAGCAGTCGAAGCATCAGCAGACCTGTTAAGCTAAATCAGATTCATAATATTAATCTTTTGCAGAATTCGCAGAATAAACCTCAGCAGGCTCGGAATCGGAAGAAAGAGGTGGAATTGATTGATAGAATCGGCTTCTTCCCGAATCGATTGAACTGTGAGTTTCATGGGTAAAAGAAAAGGGCCCCAAGCAGCTTCTTTGTCCTAACTCTCAGCCACGTTCTTTTTTACCCTTTCTTTCTTACTCTTTCTTTGCGGCCGAGTCTGCAGGAACAGTTCTGCTTCGGTATCGCTCTGTGTTCGCGTTCGTGCAACTCATGGCCTATATATAGGCCCGTAGATCTCTTGGCGATCTAAGTGGCGAAAATGAAAAGGATTGCTTTGGCCAGCCATCTCGCCTGGCTATCTCTTAGTAGTCCCCCTGCAGTTGCTAAACTCCTAGTCCTACTTGCACGCACTTTCGCGAATCGATAAATAATACCTTTTTAATCTCATTCGTCTAGCAGGGTGCTAGCTCTTCGACAGAACCAAGGGTTCCCGTACTTTCGAACCTCTTTCTTCGAGGTTGGGCGAACCCCCTAACCGTCAGTCTGAGCTCTCTGGATCAGTTAGTCATCAGTAGTGGTCCTGGTTGGTGCCGCAAGGAATTGACTGAGTTTACTGACAGAAAATGCAATGTCCCATGAGACAGGCGTAGCAACACCGAGGCTGGCGTGCCTATCCCTGAAATGCGGCTACTAGTCGCTTTGATCTTAGTTTTTCTTCCCCACAACGCTCGTTGAACGGTTCAAGTAGAAGTTCATAGGTCAGAAGTGGAAACCCCCCATATTAAGAAATACTTGGAAATCAGGGCCGTGGTTTTTTTTTTCATTTCTTTTCTCTTGATTCAATCCAGCCACAGGTTCCCAGATACGCCTACGGGCATGCCTGCCCTCCCTGTTCGATTCTCTAGGCCAAAATTGCCTTTTCTTTTCCGCCTTTGTTGGCGAAAAACGAGGTGATTTGCTTGTCCGTGGGGAATTCTCATCGATTTAATCGTTATTTGAATGAAGATGCCGAGCAGGCGACTTCCAAGACCAAATATAGATCCCGGGATCGGCGCGAGGGAAGATCGGTCGTCAGCCCTTCGCCCGCGTAGTGGGTTACATCGACCCAACGAACGAAGCGAAGCGAAGTGAAGTCATAGAAGCTTTGGGGCAATTGGAAAGTTTTCCAGTGAGTATGCTTCCGTACCCACCTTCCTCGTACTATGGTCGAGCCCCGACGCGTCCTCTCCTTACGTCGAGATCTCCTTAGCGGCCTCTTCTTCTTAGTCATAACACCCCCCAAAAAAAAAGACTCTTTGCGGATGATTTACTTTTGTTTATGGAGGCTTCTCTCGACCGAGCCGCCGCCGAAAGCCGGAACAATTGAGAAAGGGACAAAGGCTCGATGTAATTGACCAGAGATAACGGATGCGCCGTAAGCGTAAGCTCGTACCGGCCTGACTTAACATCATTGTTCCGCTGCGCTCTTTCCAGCAAGAAAAGAAGGATTTGGCCGAAAAAGAAGGGAAGGTCCACCAATGATTGATAGGCCATTCCCCCCTATCCTATCAGCATCCCTCATTCCACTAATCCGTTGTTACTGATTCATTCAAGGCATAGACTCCCCATTTTTTTGTCTTCTCAGTTTTGGTTCTGCGAGTTGAGCTTTCTTAGCTAAGGCTGACTGGAAACGGAACAGAACCCTATACTGTGCACTCAGACTCTCGAACCCGTCCAGATAATTGTTCCGGGCCGTATCGATAGGCCCTAATCTTTGACCTCCTAAAGAAAGGAGGACGGGAATGAACCATCGAAGTACATCTCCCAGGGGAAACGGCCTCGGAAGAGCTAGGCAGAGCAAGGGCCGCACGGAATCTTCAACGTAGTTGATACACGAGTTGGACAAAGAGAGGCAGGAATGGGTATTGGCATTCACGGGCTTGATTCCTTTGACTCGAAAGTACCGATCCTCATGAGATGTGGGCTGACCAAAGGGCTGAGTTCAGCTAATCATACTGGATGGTCTTACCAAACTTCACTGACTTCTGACCAACCCGCGAAAGGTTGTGAGGTTGGACCAGGTACGTTCGAACCGACAAAGAAGCTAAACAGGCGGGAACAATGTAAAGATTCAGTCATAAACATAAAGGCTAGGGGTGGGACTAGGTCAGACTAGCAGTTAGTTGAGTCAGAGAACAAGCAAGGGATTGAGCAAGACGCGCGAAAGCCGTTGCGCTAACGCGCATCTGAGGTAGCGAACGAGACAGCAATTGGATAGGCTCTGGCAAGTCGGCCTTTCTTTACCAATATGTTTGGCTGCCTCCATCAATAGATCCTCCTAGCCTTGAGCAATTCGTGTGACAACATCAGGATCTTGTCGAAAGATCTCCTCTGCCTATCCCTAATGATCTGAACTGTTTCAAAGACCCAGCATGCGATGGTACGAAGTTTTCTATCAGGAGTACCTATTGTGTCTCTTTCTATTGTTTTGTCTGCAGAGGTCAATTATATCGAACCTCTCCAGCAATCAGTCGGTTCGGTCTCTTCCTATGGTTATGGTACTTGGTTTGTGAGTTGGAATGGAGCGGGGGACGAGCTGGTCGTGGCGGACGCGGTGGTCCAGCCCTTGTCAACGCCGCCTTCCACGCGTTTAGATCCAACAGCAGAACTCGAAAGAGGGACTGATACCGCTTGCGTATTCGTCAAGGCGGTCTGAAAGGCAGACCGAGTCCTCCGTCTTGGCGAGGATTGAATCCCCTAGTTTCCCATTAGCATTCTCATTCCGGGAAGATCGAATCAATTAGTCCTGTTTGCGAGCGAGGCCAAGGATTCCCCCATCTGTCGACAAGTGAGAGCCACTCTCGAGCCTTTGCCCAGAGTTCTTCCTTCTCTGTCGGTGAGGTCAAGGACGGTCCACAGAGATGGCTTTTGGACAACCAGTTGGCATGCTCTTTTCCTCAATCGAATTCGTGATCCCAATTCTAGAAGGTTCTTGTGTGCGCTAGTTTTCTACCGATGCACCAGTTCCGGAGAAGGCAAGAGCAAGACCTCTCGGTATGGCTTACTCGATACCAGGTATCGGTAGTAGCATCAGTCTTTCCATCGTTCTATTCGGGGCGAATGTACGGACTTTCGGATGCTGAGTCAGTAGGGAAGGAATCTCTTCTTTTTACGGCCATGACCTTGACCTCCTCTTTCGGAGCCTTAACTTAAAGAAGAAATCCCCATTCACTGCAACTAAAACCTCAGGAAAAGTTATCTATCCTCCCACCCCGTAGGAATTCTTCCAAGAATGGCCTCCCACGGCAACTCAAAATTATCATCATCCTCAAAATAATCATCATCATCAAAATAATCATCATCTTCAAAATACGGGTTAACTATGCACTTCTCCAGAGATACCGTAATAAAAGGAACATAGGAGTTTGCCACTAGGTATTTGACCAAATGGGATCGTCCAGTTCCTACAGAACCTACCACTAAAATCCCCCTAGAGGGGGATAAGAGGCGGAACGTAAAGGGTGTTTCGTGAGGATTAGTCCCACACCAAGTTTGTGAATCAGAATCAGTGATTGTCTTAGAATGAGCAAGGAATACCCGTCTTTCTGCTAAAGAGGATGTATTGAACTCATAATTCAATAGAGTCTTGTTCTGAATGTCAACTAAGTATCGCAAGTAAATTGCTCCCGGTTGTTCAATGAATCGAGACTCATAAGAAAATACTCAATAAACTATTGCGAATAAAAGCAGAACGCTTAAAAGCACTGCCCCGGGGGCTACTAAATGAAATAGAGATTACAGAAAAGACTCGATAAGGATATCTGAAGGCAAAGCAGTCGTGCTCTTGCTGTGTCCCACTTGTAAAAAGAGATGCAAGAAAATTGCCACACAGAGGGTCGAACCTTTTTAACGCTCCACCAAACAAACGAAGCGAAGTGAAGTCAAAAAACCACCATAGTACGAGGTTCAAATCAGACAATCTCTTCCCGTCTTAGATCGGCAAAGGGCTTATTCGTAGATCTCTAAAGAAGGGCAAAAACAAATAATTCAATAAGAGAAGAAAAGTCAGGATTTTTGGGGCTTTAGTCAATCAATGGAAAAGAAGGCCGTTAAGGAGATCTCGACGTCAAGGAGAGGACGCGTCGGTAGTGAGCCGACAGGCGAAGGGTGAGTCGCGTAGCTTAGAATGGTACGAAGGAGAAGACCTTTTTCCTTCTATTGTAGTGGCGCTTGGAAGCCAACTCAATCTTCTGCTGGTATGGCACCTGCTTATGAATACTCTTTTTTGGCAGGAAAGCTAGAGGAAAGAAAAACCCGTTTGATGTGGCGTAGCTCCCCGGTTGTAGGGGCGTAGAGGAGCGGCTTTGTAGCTATACGAGGCTCTATCAAGACCTTTCCCTAGTAGTAAAGACTTTGCTTTTCATAGTCCCTCCGATTTCAAATCATCTCTTGAACCTAGGCGCGATGATAATTGCCCTTCTTTCTCGGGAACGAATTGGTAACACTGTGGCAAACCGAAGAATACGGCTACGAGTCTTTGCAGTTACCCAAATACGGGTTGTAGAGGTACTTCAAGTCAACCTGATACAGAGTTTCCGGTTAGCGCATATAGGACAACTGCAGCTTCCCCAGTTGCTGCTTTACCGGTCTCCGCTTCCCTTGACTTCCCCCTCTTCCTATGTATGGGGCGAGTAGCCTAGCCCATCTCCTCAGACCAGGTCAACCCACTCAATATCCGAGAGAGGGTAGGCTTTTGGCGGCCGCAGAATAAAGCCCAATCATAGTCAAAAGAAGAGTTTGAGAGCTCAAACGGGGGAGGCGAGAAGATGAAGATCGAAAGCTCCACTGTTCTGAATAGTTAGAAAGACTTTTCCGAATCGGTAGAAGTAGAGGATCTCTGTTTCATTTCCCCGTATTTTGATTCATTTTCTGTTTTCCTTACCTTAATGAACTGGAAATCGTGATCAATAGGATCGTATACGTAGAATAATAAGAAGAGGCAAGGCATTGTGCGCGTTCTGGTCGAAAAAGCGCGTAATGCAAGAACGAGTAGGATATCTGCTCTGTAGTGTAGCTGGCTAGACCGGATATGCTCGGTGGTGCAGAGTCACCACGCCGGAAGAGGGCCAGGCCAAAGAATGCCCACTGAATAAGATTCTAAGCCTGCCCCCCGCGGGAGTCCGGGCCCTGTCTCAGTCCCAGTTGGTGGTTTTAGGTAGTCCTATTTCTGACGAGTGTTTTTTTGCCTCCTTCCTGACTGTCTGTCTGGAGGAGAGAATCCAGCAGATCTCTATAGAGGCCGACACGTAGAAGACGGCTTCCCAGCTCCGGGCTGCCCAAGCTGAATACGCCGCAGAAGAATTGAAGAAAATGACTTTCGAGTTAAAGGACGAGTTGATTTAAGTGCCGAAGGAGTGAAAGGAGCAGGGTCATAGTCCCGATAGCATTATTAGATAGAAAAGCAGGTCGGGAGAGTACTCAAAATCTTGCCCATTACGCCTCGCAAGATTAAACATCTGCGAAAATCGTCTCGAAGCTCTGACTCTCGAGAGAAAGTCTTGCCTTTGGCGGGAGGACTCCTTCTGACTGCAGCTTGAAGGGGAAAGGCTATGAGAAGCTCGGGACAAGAGAAGGAAAGTTATGAGAAGCGAGAGCTGACCGGTAGTAAGGAAGACTCATATTAGTAGGCAAAATACCCCTCTTTTCGTTCGATGAATGAATGCCAGTTTCTTGATTAAGAGAATCGAATGCTTTCGCTGAGCAGAAAACGTTCAAGGCCAACGATAGGAAAAAATTTGAAGAAGAAACAATGGTCATGGGGTGACTGAGTAAACCCATAAGCGATGAGCTTATCAGAAAATTCAATATTCCATTGCCGAGATGCTTGCTTGAGGCCATACAAACTTCTTTTGAGCAAACAAACTTCCCCCTTTTTAGCCTTGTCATACCCCTTGGGAGGCAACATATATACTTCCTCATCAAGGAACCCATGCAAGAAAGCATTATTGATATCAATATGGTTTACCTGCCATTCTATTGTGTGGCCAATGCTATAAGCAGCCTGACTGAAACAAGCTTTGCAACAGGTGAGAAGTTGTCCACAAAATCTATCCCTTCTCTTTGCAAGAAATATTTTGCCACTAACCGTGCTTTGAATTTGTTAATTGTGCCATCTGGATTCCTTTTAATTTTATATACCCATTTGGATCCAATAGCTTTCTTTCCTAACTTGGTGATAACCCAAGTGTTATTTGACTCCAAAGCCTGCAATTCCTTATGCATTGCATCAATCCATCTGCTGTCACCAATGGCCTGCTCATAGTAAGTTGGCTCTGAGGTTGTCTTGTCTATTTCAGAGAAGAATAGATTAGTTTCTTCATCACTTTGTGAGTTCACTTCATAGTCAAGACAACTAACAGGTGGACGTCTAACCCTACAACTTTTCCTGACTCCAACATTTTCTTCAACATGCATTTAATGTCTTTCATTTCTCACCATAGGTGGGTCAAGCTCATAAGTAGTAAAATCAACAACTGACTTAAGTAGCTCCCTTGCTGGAGTCAAAGCTTCTTTGTCAAAGGAATGAAACTTTTCTTCATAAATAATAACATCTCTGGAAACAAATACTTCCTTAGATTCCAAACTATATACCCTGTACCCTTTTATACCTGAAATATAGCCATGAAACACACAAGACATAGCCCTCTCATCAAACTTCTTTTTGTTGGGACCAAGTTTACTTGCATAACACAAGCAACCAAACACCTTAAACATGTCATATGCTGGTTTGCTACCATGCAGGAGCTCATAAGGGCATTTCCACTTCAGCTTCTCACTTGGTAGTGTGTTGATGATCTGTACAGCTGCCAGTAGACTGTAAGGCCAAAGATTCTTTTGCAATTTGCATTGTAAAGCCAATGATCTTGCCACTTCAAGGATGGACCTGTGCTTTCTCTCCACAACACCATTTTGTTGTGGAGTATATGGACAGGTCCTTTGATGTATTATTCCATTATCCTTTATTAACATTTCCATGTCTTTGTTGACAAATCCACCCCCATTGTCAGTTCTTACTTGCCTTACCTTAACCCCAAATTGAACTTCCACCATTTTTAAGAAGGCCTTAACATTGATGACTGTTTCTGCCTTGTGTCTCATCAGGTAGATCTAGGTGGCTCTAGTATAATCATCAACTATGGTGAGCATGTATGAGCTGTTTGTTATGGAATCCTCATGGTGTGGTCCCCATATATCCATTTCTATGTGACTGAGAGGAAAGGGAAGCCTGCACTGTTTTGACCTGTGGCATACATCACAAATATCCAGGTCCAATTTGCTGCTATCATTGTTTATGAAACTCAAGTGCCTCGAGCAATTTATTGAGTTGTGCCCCATTCTTTTATGCCACAGACTTAGAGTTCTTTCTGATTAATCAAATTCCCATCAACAGCATTCGCATAAGTATTTTGCCCCTCTATTATATACAAACCTCCAATTGCCTTTCCCACAACCATGAATGAATTTGCATCTCCTTTTAACAATTTGCACTCATTGTTTGTAAAAACGAATTTAAGTTCATCCTTTTCAACCAATTGGCCAACAGACAGCAGGTTCTATTTAAACTCAGGAATCACTAATACATCTTTGAGTATGATTTCATCATTAAATCTGACCTCACCAATCTGACTAACCTTCACCTTTGATCCATCTGGAAGATTCACAATAATAGGCACTGCAGTCACTGATTTCTTGCAAACCAATTCAACATCAGAACATATATGCTTGCTTGCTCCAGTATCAGTTATCCAAGTGCCCCTATTAAGTCTGCTGATCAGAGAAAAAGCATAATCTTCCTTATCTTCTGTGTAATCAACAAATTGTGAAAAAAGGAATGAGTTTCTGTAGCTTGTTGGCTAGAAATGTACTTAGCAACTTCCTTTTGAACCAAAGAACTTATGTCACCTATTGAATCACTGTGCTGTGATTTAGTTTCTGAATCACCCTTTGAGGATCCTTCACTTTCTGCCATATTAACGTTCTGTGACTGCCTTTGCTCCTTTAATTCTTTATACCAGTCAGGGTAACCATGTAATTTAAAACATCCTTGAGCTTGAGCTTCATGACCATTGAAGCCACAATGAGTGCAGTAGAGTTTTGCTCTTTCTTCTTTACTTAGCCTTTGAGTGCCTCTTCTTCTACCTGCATTATTCTAGGACTGTGCCCCAATGCCTCTACCACCTCTACCGAAATTTTGTCCTCTTCCACTGCCTCTACCAAAGTTTCCCTTCACAAACATTGCTGAATTTTCCAAATGATTCAAACCAGCAGTACCCAAACATTTTTGTTTCTCTACCTTTAGTATCATAGAATATGCTCTATTGATAGTAGGCAGTGGTTCCAATAGTAATATCATATTCTTCACTGGTTCAAACACTTCATTAAGCCCCATGAGAAGCTGCATGAGCTTAGTCTCCATTTCATTATCACTATATGCCTTCTTTGAACCAGTCACAATGCATGAATGCTCATCCCATAAGCATTTCAACTTTGTGTAATATGCAGGAACAGTTAATGTTCCTTGTGAAAAGGTAGCAATCTTTTTCTGCAACTGATATTTAAGAGGACTATTGCTTTCACCATACCTCTTGGCCAACTCATCCCATAATTGCTTTGCATTTTTTTTATATATAAAAGCTTCAACAATTTCCTTAGATATTGAATTAAGCATCCAGGAAATGACCATAGATTGTACCTTTTTATATTGCTCGAACTCCTGTGTACCTCGTTCTTAAATTTCCACTGTTCCATCGATGAAGCCGAGCGTGGACTTAGTTCCTAGGGCAAGCTTCCTCGCATGGCTCCAATGTAAATAATTTCTACCAGTGAGCAGATTAGTTACCAGAACCAAACCAGGATGATCCGATCCATGAAGAGAAGTGGATCTATATCTCGAGTGTATGTGTATCGCCCAACTATCAATCGACCTTGCTCATCATTGTTCTGCGCCATCGGAAATTAGAGACATGCTCTAGATACCATGAAAGCTTGAGCTAATCTAACAAATACTTGATGAATTCGCCAACAAAATTTGTAAATCTTATATCACCATTAAATTGAGCTAAGAGCTCTCAAAATGTTCAGTTCGAATTACAGAAGAAAACCCCCAGCTAACATCTTTTATCACGTGGGGAACATAATAGCTAATAAGAAAATAACACGTGTGCCAATAACCACGCAACTCGTGACAAGAGAAAAGCATTAAAAAGAAGCGCGACTTAATAAGTAAAGCGCCACTTTAAGGGAAAACATAAAAGGGAAAATAACAGATAAAATGCTAAAATGTTCTGCATGAAGATAAAACATGCACGATCAATCACACTGAGCTTAATAATTCCAACAAAAATCACCACACAGTGGTAGCTAGAAACCCCAACAATCAGCCAAGCCCAAGGCCAGAGACCCTCCGAGCCACCATCGACATTCGACAGCCTTCTCAAAGGGGATTTGGAAGCAGAAGGTGTTCGGGTCGGCCAAGGGGAGGCTGAAGGTGGTGGGGCGAGCCAGCGTCAGGATCGACAACGTGGATTTGCAGGCGACAACAAAGTTCAGGTGACTGGTGGTGAATGCTCCAACGAAGAACACGATTGCCACCGCAGAGCACGGGATTGTGCTTCTGACTGCCATGGCGAGGAACGTCGCACAGGCTGATGCTTCTATGAAAGCTGGTATCATTCCGTTACTGTATGAACCTTGTTGTTTAGACTTTAGAACAAGAATTTGTTTGGCCAAATTGACAGGGGGAGCTCATCGATTGAGCTCCGGTTTTCATGGTTGTTTATTATTTTAAAATTAGATTATTTACATTGAAGTTAAATATCATATATAATAAAGGAACCCCTTTTCATTTTCGTGATGCTGAAACGTGCACCACAACCACATCGGCACCAGAGAATGAGGTGTCACTGATGAATGCAAGGGATTTCAGTTGGAAGACCACGAGTAATTCTGACAGCGATGCAAGTCCTGCTGCTTGGCCTATGGATCGACAGATATGGGGTACTTTTTTGCTAATATTTCTTAGAGTTTTTTTTTTTCATTTTATTTCTTAGTGATTTCAATTGTTTTCTTAAGAAGATAGCCTCGGTTGAGCGGCTGCCCCGACCCTCCTCTCATCAGCGGCTCTCTCTTCCTCCACTACTCTCATCGAGCGCGGTTACCCGAAGCGTACCCTCTCGGTGCTCCGCGAGGTTCGTGGCGTGGACGACGTGAGCGGTGAGTTCGACGCTCTCATGCTGCCACCAGCATGTCGACTTCGGCCAGGCACTGTTGCCCATGGATGCCCTCCTGTCGAGGAATCACCGGCCCCACCTAATGATGGTGACGGCTATCCTCTTCTTCCAGCAACTGACGGGAAGAACATCTTCATGTTCTGCGCACCTGTCCACCGAAAGATAATTAACAAAATCACCGGGTTTTGAATGCCAAATAATGGGTAATAATGACGACGGTTTTGAATGATATTTGTGCCATAGAAAGTGGAGAAAAAAAAAGGTGCTTCTCTCTACAGATTTTTGTTCTGCTCATTTCTCCTAATCTTTTATCCTTTTTGTTTGTGAAGACTTTTGGTTAGTTTAACTTGAAAAAGAGGTGGTATTACTGGATCAGGGAACGGCTTTTTACTGACTACGAATTCTATAGTAAATTGGGATTTCCTTAAAGTCCACCGACCTTTTTGTTTATTTCATCCTACTATATCAACAGCGTATTGGACGGGGGGTAATGTCTAGCGTATTTCTTGATTTTATTGCTCACTATATTAGCTGAGTTTGATTTCCTTTGGGTTTTTGTTTGACGATGTTTCTCAAATTAAAAGTAACATGAATATCGACTCAGTGAAGACCCATGCCAGAGATTCCCAAACATTCCGATGTGGTAATTTTTTTGAATGTATAAATTTCTTCGACATATACATGTGTGAATTCATTTAACTAAGAGAAACAACACCATTTATATATGTTGAGATTGTTATTGTTCTAATTCAAAGTAAATATTTTCGATTTTATACTGCTTTATACAAAATAATAACAGAACCAACAACTTGACATATAAAAGTTTTTTTATAATTCAGTTACAATGTTTGTAAATATTAGTGCTGTAGGTTGTTCAGATCACCGGGTCGCAACATGAGATGGAGGACGGCAAAGCCGTGCTAAAGCTATTGACCCCAATTTTTTAAGAGATTCGCGATTCGAGGGACCTGCTACTACCGAAGGACTCTGTTCTAATGGAGGAATATATATATATATATATATATATATATATATATATAGTTATTGTGTTTGATTTTTCATCATTTTTACTTCACTTTATGTCTGGTTGTTGTATGTTTTGTTAGAAATTAGAATAATATTCTTGATTGTATAGGAATGACTGTTCACTATGCATTTGAGTTCTTTCATTTATTTTTATAGTTTTGAACTTTATCCCTCAGTATGCAAATGTGTTACATTTCATTTATATGAATGATTGATCATCTGTCAAAAACTAATTAGGTATTTTTATTATATATAGATTTATTTTTTTAGGAAACTATACTTGGTCGGTGATTGAGTTTTGAGGTTATAACATCATCTAGAGTTTTTGGGAAATGGTTTCAGTGGGCATAGCATCTAGATTTGGCTCAAGTGATTTCGAGCCAGGTACTGCTTTGGGGGTTGATAAGTTGCCTGAGGAGATGAATGACATGAGAATCCGATTGCCAAGGTACACACATGTTCTAGGAATATGTACTTAATAACTTTATTCCTTGAAAGTATTCTTCTTGTTTTGAGTGTGCTTAAGCCTATGTTTTATATGGATTTTTTTTTATGTTTTTTTTTTTTCTTTTTTAA
>CACSLK010021934.1:5595-18224 GCA_902706635.1 Striga hermonthica | reverse complement strand
AAGAAAAAAAAATAAAAAATTTGAAGAATACAAAGAACACGGCGACACAGAGATCCGAAAAACCAAGAAAAGAAGAGAAAGACGGAATAAAGCGAATATACTTACACATATCGCCGATCTGACAAGGGGTTAAAATTCGCCGGAATAGCAGAACTCGCCGGAAAGATAGCTTGGGTCCTTGAATCGCCGGAATAGCAGAAGAAATTAGGGAGAAGTAAAAAGGATTGGAGGAAGAAGTCCAACCTTATTTATAGAGGAGTGAGATGGATGTCAGCCGTTAGATTAAAAGGAAACCAACGACCGTGATCAGGCACAGAATGCGAGGAGTCAGCAGTTGACAGGACGCGCGTCAGTCAAAAGAGTTTGAATTTTGAAATAAATAAAGGAAAAAGGCGGCACTGCCAGCCATACCCTGAAATAATCATCAATTGGGAAAATTCGACCCAAATAGCAATACATAATAACCAAGGAAGTCGGGTATCTTAAAGTCGAGAAGGAATAGTGGTTGTTCCCCTTCTTCTTTCGCATCGATTTCAGCACAATAGCCAGAATATCGGATTTTTCGAAGCAGCTATATAGCCGGTCAATTCGGCTCGACTTCGACCAGCTCGCAAAGCAGGTTGGGAGAAGACGACTCGAAAAACTCAAGATTAACAGCTATAACGCTATTAAAATTGTTGCTCGACTTCGACCAGCTCGCAAAACAGGTTGGGAGAAGACGACTCGAAAAACTTAAGATTAACAGCTAAAATGCTGGTAAAATTGTTGCTCGACTTCGACCAGCTCGCAAAACGGGTTGGGAGAGGACAGTAAGGTGAAGGAAAACAAACATGAAAATAAAGACACAAACACGAGAAGACGACGATATGAAAAACAGCACAGTTAAGTATTATAATTAAAGGAAATCCATTACATCCGATGCCTTCTCATCCTTTACAAAAGGAAAATAGGATGAGAAGGTAAGAGCAAAAAGAAAAAGTACAAACATAAACAACAAATAATAATAATAAGGCATAATCTAAGCCCGCTGGGAGTCGGCCGTTGACTTCTCAGCAACATCCTCGCCTCCATTGCCAGTGGGCTCAGTTCGAGCATCTCCCCCCTCCACAATCGGTTCTGTGTGAGGCCGTTCAGCTTCAATCTCCTCACCGAGCGGCTCATCCTCGAAGTCCGCACCACTCGGCTCGACCAACTCGACAGGGCCGACCAGGGGAAGTGGTGGAACCTCAAGCTGAGAGGACAGCCCAGCCGAGCGGATGGCCTTGGCCGCTAGGCTACTCCACCACGCATGGCCGGGGGGAAGAACCGCCTTTCTAAAGCCTTTGGGGTCGGGGAGAGTCAGCTTCACGGCCTCGCGGTCAATCTTCCCCGAGAAGCCGGGCTTGGTCACGGCTTGCTCCCACGAGTCGCAGGCATAATCGAAATATTGGACGGCCGAGGGAACAAGCGTATCAAGAAACTCCTCCGAGGAGCAGAACCCCTCAACCACGGCCTTACGGTAGTGATCGAGAAAAACTGCCCCTGCATGGGACTTCAGGAAGGACCGTCGACCTTCCTCTATGCCGCTCTCCCTCTCGACTAGGATTTCGTCGTTCGCCTTGGCCAAATCGACCCGTAGGCGCTCGGCCTTCCGAACAGCCGCATCTTTATCAGACCGGAGCTTGGCAAGGACTGCGTTGGCAGCCTCAAGTTCCTCTTCCTTGGCCTCGAGCTCCTTGCACTTGGCCGAGTACTTATCTCCCAGAACCTTGAGATTGTTCTCGGGAGAAGTCGCCTCCTCGATCATGGTCGGGAGAATACAGGCGAGGAGCTATAAAGGTAAGGAGAAACAGTGAGAAGCCGACATAAAAAAAGAGAGCGAAGACAACGGCAAAAAACAAAACGGGCGGAAGGTTGAACTTACACGAGGAATGAGTCGAGCTGCGTAGCGTGCCCGGTCATAAGGGTTACCGTCGGTCCGAACCTGGTCGTCTTCAGGAAGAACCGACTGAAGGTAGTTGAGAACTTGAAGGGGATCAGGGTTGTCGTAAAGCCGGGAAGGCTGTTGCAAAGTGATCGTCTGCACCGTCACAGGAGACGACTGCCCTGCGACCTTTTCAGCCACCGGCTCCTTTCCTTTAAGTCGTTTCGAACTCGCGGGAACCGACTTCATCTCCCCCTGATTCTGGGCCCTCTTGCGGGAATGAGAACCCGCCACTACACCTGGCTTGGAAGCCGAGGGAAGCACCACCTTAGATTTTTGGGCGGCAACCGTCTCGGTTGCTGCGGCAGGAGCGGTGGACCCCGAACCTTCCCCAGACCCTTGCGGGATAGGCCGAGTTGCCAGTTTGGCGGAGGGATCAACTTTCTTCTTTTCAAAGCGGGCCAATGCTTTCACTAAGGAAGAAAAAGGACTATCAGTACAAGCAAACACACTAGCCTTACGTATATTCCAAGATTAACAGGCTAAAACGCAAAACCAAATAATCGGCAAACAAATCGGGAAAAATGACGACAAACAGGGAAGCTTACAAGGATCGTTAAGGCGAGGAGCACTTTTGTCAACGCAAATACCAACATGATTAAGTAAAGAAGCATCTTTAGTAAGTCGACGAGAGCTCCATGCATGTTTATTTAACTCCTCTAGCATGTTAGCAAACTGTGAAGAGCTGGGACGCTTACGCTGCTTTGTCTTATTGGTAATCCATTCATTCGAGAAAGGATATTGGCCGAGAGCAGGTCGAACGAAGAAATATTTCGACTTCCACTTGGTGATGTTGGAAGAGAGGTCATCAAGAAAAGTAACGCCTACTCGGCGACCCAGGCAATGGGCGCCCTTGCTAAACCTATACCCGTAGCAGTAAAGAAAAAACTCGGGAAGGAAATTACCTAAAACTATACGGGTAACAACTATGAAGGCTACCATTATTCGAATAGAGTTAGGGGTGAACTGATTTATTGGTATACTGAAAAGGTTACTTAACGACAGCAGTTCAGGTTGAATCGGGAAGCGCAGGCCCGACATTATTTGATCCACGAAAAAAGTAAAACAACCCTTAGGAGGGTGACGAAAGTCGTCTTCGGGCTTAGGAGCGACTACAGCCCAATCCGAGGGAAGGCCGCTGAACTCTCTGAAGCCATCGATTTCGGCTGCAGGAGCACAAGAAAAACGACAATAAGAACTCTACCACCAAACGTGCTATAGTTGTAGACTCGATTAAGGGAAATGATCAAATGAAAGAACAAAGCGGGCAGCGCGAATTATGGTGCTCGAAAGGTCTAACGAAAAATACCTCTAGGACCCAAGTCGGGGTGAGAGGATTCAAGGGTTTGGAGAGCTTCGGGATCCTCACAAAGGGTGCCCGAAAGTAACGCCTGGTAATATACAGCCAAATTGATACCGAAGGGTGAGACGGGCGAGTGGACGAAGTCCTCCGGCTCGGCGTTCCGATGAGAGCACGGCTCGACATCGTTCGGGTGAACAGAGTCCGAACCCGAATAAGTATCGATTTCACGGGCCAGAGAGCCGGAGACGGGATCAGAAGCAGGGTCGAGATTGGAATCTAAAAGAAAAAAAGAACGGCAATCAAGAAAAGTTAAAAGACCGTGATTAGGTTCAAAGAAGGGCAGCAAAGTAGCCGGGAGGATACGGGAAGCGTCTCGGCGACAGGAAAAGGGACAAGAAATAAGAAAAGCAGCTCCTATGTCGATTCGACTTGGCCAAACAAGGTCAAGGAGGAAGAGAGTCGACCTCATAACGAAAATAAAAACAACAACACTTAAAAAGATTGGAAACTTGCAATTAAGAGATCTAACAAGAAAATCGCCAGAAGAGTCGCATGCAATTCCAGAAAATGGAAGATGTTCTTATTTTCAGACAATTTACCCAGAAAAATAAAAAGTATTCTCATCTCAAAAATACGGAAACAAATCGAACAGGTAGAGGAGACTTACGCATACTCATGATGCTTGACGGAAAGTCTTGAGGAGTCGGAGAAGGACGCCGGAAAATAAGAACGCCGGAAAGCTGTGTTTGCCGAAGAAAAGCAGAAGTCTCAGAGCAGATGAGTGCGAAAAGTGGAGAAGGAAGGAAAAAAGGGATATTTATAAAAGGAGCAGAGAAACCCTGACCCTCAGATTAAAGTGGTATTCAACGGTTGAGATGATGCACGGAATACGAAGCGGTGGAGAGATAAGACGTCCTATCAATTCTCAAAGACCCCATTTTTTGAATTTTGAAATTCAAAAAGATTCAGACTCATCTAATCAAGTCAAAATTCGCGAAAAACGAGTCGAGGTAATGAATGGATGCAACCTGAGATAACAACCGATGACGGGACATATAAAAAGATTCGAGGAAAACATCCAATCGACAAAATCTACTCGTAAGCTCAGAATCGCTTCGAGTAATTTTGGGGGGGACTAGATGATATAGCCATACTATCGTGTAACGGTTCAGTAACCATGGCATTGTCACAATCGGCTCATAGCGGTTCATATCATCACGGTTCGAAACTGCCAAAGTCGATTACAACACAGTCGACTCCGCCAGTAGGGTTTCACGGTATTCAATCAAGAAGCCCGACTTTCGACCGAGTCGACATATACCCGTCGACTGGAACGAGTCGACCTCTGCCCCGACAGCGATCAGACGAATCAGGGTCCATTAACGATGGAATGCGATCCAGTCGACTCGACTCGATACCTCAAGTCGACTGAAGGAGTCTTGCAGTTCGAGGTGCCCGATAGCTTTGACACACCTCAGCATATTGAAGGAAAGTTAAGGATAAGAAGGAAGCTAAGGAAGGATCTAGATGCTGACTAGGAAGTGGACAGAATATGAACCGACCGGGGCATTCTGGACATTTCCATTGAGTCGGCCGGGGTATTTTAGGGACTTCAGGTAAATACTGCACTTCTATATAAAGGACTGAGGTAAGCCCAAAACCCTAACTCCCATTCATTCCATACACTTCTATTACTGCTGCTGCTCTCATAGCAGCTCTCATCGTCTCTCTCACATACTGACTTGAGTGTCGGAGGCTCTACGCCGGAAAAACCCTCCGGCGTTGAGTTCTTGCAGGTGTTCGTGCGATTCAGCAACGGCTCGAAGGTCATCAGGCCAGATCTAAGCTCGTTCATACCGGTTCATCCCAGATCCGGACGTTTTCTTATCAAACCGTTCCAGATCTGAGAGCAGACCCATCAGACATTATATAATAAAAAATTACCAAACGCGCACAGTCAACATGGGTTTTTGTTATCTCCAATGTAAAACGGTGTCGCAACTCTCGTTCCACCTGATTATCCGTGAGGATTGTGACGTGGAAATCGGTTAGGGAGGTTCGGTCGAACCATAGACAATTATCGGTCATAATGTCCACCCCACGCACAAAGTCTAGCCATCCCTCATCAAAAACCATCCGAAAAAGATTACCTCTCATTGTCACGTTATACCTTCGACCCTCTCTGGTGGTAAGGGTGCACTGGACAGGTATAAGGTGGCTGTATTGATGGTTGAGAGCGTCCGGAATCTTCTGCATTTTAGCGTAACAAACAGCCAATTTCACGATTAATGTGACATTACATAAAATTGGTCCACAAAATTAAACATGAACACGATGATTCTTATTAGGGAAATAGATCAAAAACACCCCTAATGTTTGCTATAACGTACATATATGTCCATAAAGTTTATTTATGTGCAAATAGGCCATAAAGTTTAGGTAATAATACTATATACATTCATGCTTAATAGGAAAAATAACTTCGTTAACTGCAAACTCTTTGTATAATAATATGTATGCATTAAAAAAAAAAAAAGTGAATTATATAAAAAAAAAACAGAAAAAGGAAGAAAATTCTGGAATTTCTTTTGGCAAGTGGGATTGTTTGTAAAATAATTACCCCATACAACATGTATCAATAACATTAGGTTGACAAACTCTTCGACTTAGCAATGAATGTATGTAGTAATATTAGCCTAACTTTAATAATGTATTTGCACTTAAAGAAACGTACCAATGTTCTTTTCTCTTCTTATTATAAGCAAACATACCAATGTTCGTTTCTCCGGATTCACAATGTACTTGAAAAACCTCTCAAAGTGCTCGGACATGTTGTCTTTTTAACGTGTTATCTACAAGGAGCAATGTCATGATTGGCAGTTGGACACAAAATGCAACAAAATCGTGAAACAAGGACACCAAAATGCAACATATTGTCAAACATCATCTTCAAACTACAAAATATGGGGCCGTGGCCAAATGTACAACGCAAAAATAGGATAGGGACACGGGTATACAATTCCGACAATAACTAACAGAAAATTGATAAAATATAAAACCCGATAGGCGAGAATACCACCAAGTCATTCGTTGATTTTTGCGTTGTCGTCAATCTAAGGACCACAGCAACTCCCGATTTTGAATCGTTGGTTACGAATAACACATGAAATAGAGACATATGACTGTGAGTTGGCCGGGCGTACCTCTGACGACAATGAATCCTTCTTCTTCTTCCGTTTCACAACGGTTGTACGGATGGGGGTGTGGAGTTATGAAGAAGGAGAACAAAAATTGTGTTCAATTGGATATGTGTTGTGTGCAAGCCGAGATTGTTTCCTTCTCAATTTTCCACTGGGTCAACCCTCGATTTTAACGCCCTGTTCCACTTTTTTTTTTTTTCTTCTTTTCTTGGTTTTGTCATTGTCATTTGTGGAAATTGGTTTGCTCCGATAACCCAACCAAAAAAAAAATATTATTAAATAAAATAAAATCAAATTTGTAGTTGGAGGGTTGCTTTTATTTCGGTTACCCAAATAAATTTATTTTGTGTGGGGCCGCCACTAATAAATAGAATGACATGGTAGAGTCTTTGGTAGTAATAAAAAACATATATCCCAAACCCTAATTTCAAGTCCTTGTGGAGAATCACAAGCTATTCTTCCCATGTTCCCGCATCGACCAACGAAGGTTGTACGTGAACGTTGAGGTAGTTCCGTGTGTATATTTTTTTCGAACAGAAATCGTGGAGGGCGCGACATGCGTTTTCACTTTAATTGCCTATGAGTGTGTAGTTTTCAAGGTAAGACCTGTACTTTTTATATTTCAAGGTAAGGCTAATGGGCGCGACATGCGTTTCATGTTTTTCCGGTTTTCCAATGAACTTGACTCAATTGTATGCCTTTTCTTTTACATAAAACAATGTACATATGTGCCCATACCCAAAAATAGTGTATACAAAATAAAGTTATGAAAAAAAAAATGGGAAAAGCTTGTACAAAAAACAGCGTCCATCATATGGCAAGAAAAAAAAATAAACAAATAAATTGGACGCCAAAAAAGTTTTTTAAAAAAATCTGCCCATATCCAAAATAAAGTAAAAAAAGGTTCTCCATAATGCCAAAAGATGACAAGAATTGAGTTGTAGTGGGAAGCTTTTTACAGAATAGATTCACATGCAAAAAACGTCTCTCTATAATGTGCCTCCTGTTCATAGCCCATACCACATTTTTTTCCTTTCTGATACGCGTCGCTCATGCCGGGAATATGAAAATGAAGAAAAAGACAACACCATTTTTTTCTCTGCAAAGCAAAAATGCCACCATTGTGTATTATACTCAAATGCTCTTCTTATTTATTTGAATTAAAAATATATTTTATTTATTTTGATTTTGTCCTCAGATATTTTGCTATAAATATTTTCTTATTTAAATGTTCGATACCTTTCTTTCAGTACCATGAATGTGGTGTAGCATTCAGTTAAAGTCAAATTCTGGCCAATTTCACCCAAGCAACTTCTGTGAATTCTATCGAATGCCATATCTATGTCAAACTCGGAGTTCAACCCTTCTGATTGGATGTAATGTAGAAGGATAGAACAAAAAGATTCCTCTGCTTGTGGAAGCCATCTATACTTATATGAAAAGCTAACCTATTTACTAAAATTAGTAGCAAAAAAATAGGTCAGCATTTAATGTAACTTATAAATAGTAGTTTTATTACTTTTCTTATTTTTAATTTAAAAATTATACAATTTAATTTATAAATGCGCTTTAATATACAATTTAATTTATAAAAATTATACAATTTATTTTTTTTTCTTTAAAAATACGCTTTAATATATATATATATATTGTAATAAATTTGAATAAAATGTGTTACTTAAATATCTAAACAATTTAAGAATTCAAATGTTTAAATTAATTGATAAACATTTTTTTTTATTTTTTATTTATTTTTTTTTTCCGAAACGGAAGAGGTATTATATAACTACTCAAAGGAGCAACAAACCCAATACAAACGGGACCAACAGCCAAAAAAGAAAATAGGGAGGACACGCTATAAAGCGGCCTAGATAACCCTCTGATGGGCGACCAACTAGCCAAGCTAGAATACAAACGGACAAACAGACACAACACACTACCAACAACTAGAAACGCTCCCCACGGGAGAATAGGATCAGCTCCCACGGGGTAATTTACACTGGGGCCAACAAAAAACCATACAGAAAACACTCAGGCAAATAGCCCAAACCAAAGACACTTAACTAGAACAGACTCAAGCAACAAAATAAAAAATAAAACAAACAACGCCCTTCCTCAGCAAGCGATGAGACTCAGGCAACAATGAACAATCAACACAAGAGGGGTACCAAGCCCGAAGAAAAACTACCGAAACTGCAAAATGCATATACAACAGCCAACTTCGAACTCGAACCAATCCACGAGTCAACCCATCACCAACCGAGAGGAAAACAAATCACCCCCACACAAGTCCCGGTCCATACCCGTCTAACACCACTAGATGAGCAAAAAAGAACCAGGCCCCCACCGTCTAACACCAATAGCCGGAAGGGGAGTGAAAATGGCTCGGTCCCTCAATCCCGGCCACCGAACAAAATGCCTCAGCGTCCGGCATTCGCCCCGACACCTAGCCCACACGTCACCCAGCACCACAACAAACCATCAACGACCAAGGCCCGAAACCAACAAAGCCTCATGGAGAACAGAGCAGCTGAAACGGAAAAGGTCCGAAAAGCCAGCAAGAAGAAGAGCAAGGACAACTCACCTCCAATCGAAGACTGTCGGCTACTGATGATAGGCCAACCGACCCCGACCAAGGGTGCTCCGCCACACTCTGCGAACTCGCCGACAAAGGAGGAAAGGCCATCGGTCGCGACATCCGCGTGGGCATCGAAGACACGCAGCGCTACTGCCGAGCCGAGCGATCAGAGATGACCATTTGCTGGAATCTAACCGTCACTAAGGAAGGCTACGACTGGCGAATTTGATAGAGGGCGAGCGAATTCGGGATTTTTGGGAGTTTTTGGGGATAGGGTTTGACAATTGCCAATTGAATCTGATAAACAATTTATAAAGCTCTATTTTATTTAAAATAATTTTAAATATAGCAAAATTTATTTAAAAAATCGTATCGATCCTACCAGTTCAACCGACTGGTGTTGACGGATTCAATAGCAAATATTTTATTCAAGTGAACTAGACTGATTATAAGCTGGTTCTCGGTCTATGCGGTTGGACTGTGTCCAACACGGTTTAATTTTAAAACAATGGGTAAATCTTGATTAATTTATTTGTATATTAAATTTATAACACAATCGTAATATTGTTTTCCCGTGCATCGCACGGGCCACGCACTAGTTTGTTTGAAAAGCCTTCCCGTATATAGTGGAAATGTTCTTCCTTTGTATTTGGCAATGATAAACCCCACATACTTGTAAATAATTGTAAATAAAATCAAAATGGTGGATGTTATGGAGCGGTGAGAATTGAACTAATACATTATAGTGAAACTCATGTAGGTGTATATATAACCAAAGAAGTATGAAAAAAAAAAAAAAAATACCCCAACATATGAAACATTGACGGTCCACATTAACACTATTCCAATTACACCACATTCCAATCTCATTTTGATAACTTTGGCCCATGCCTACAGTCAGTGGTACAGGTGTTGTTTTTTTTTTTTTATTTTTTTTTTTCATTCATAACTTTGCCCCATGCACCCATGCCTCACTTATCATATATTAATGAATACTCTTGATAACAGATATAATTAGTTGTATGCATTAAAATTATGTTTATAATTATTATCGTCAAATCCTTGTAAAATTTTTCAATTCTTTTCCATGCTTACGTAAAAAGAGAAAATATATACCAAATAACAAGCATTTTATTTTACACTACAGACAGCGTTTTAGGATATAACTAAATATAGAAGTGAAAAATAACTTGCATTGATAACATCGATAAGTTTCATACAAAATAGAAACACTACAACAAAAACATACGCGATTATTTTAATACAATTTTTACGTTACATCATGATGAATTTTAAAAGTGCTACAATAGTTAAGAACCCAATGACCAAAAGAAAACTAGTAACGACATATGGGGTCGCAATTTCAGGGCCTGTCGGAGTATCATTGTTCGTTGCCGCATGTGACGTGCTTGAGTAGTTGGACCCACGAGTCGTATGAATGCTATTTTGTGCATTGGATTGTGTATTACAATACGTTTGAGCAGGTGGCGCTGAAGAAAAATAGTTCTCGTTTTCCCAAACGAAACTCCCTGGGTGTTGTAAACCTGCTGGACACCGATAAAAATACCGACCATAATTTTTATCTGTTTTAGCCATAAAACGGAACATCCGACCACATCCGCAAGAACACAAACGTGGTTGAGAAACCATGATGATTTTTTGTTGATGATTTCGTCGTGCAACACATCCTTTTATATTGCCTCGAAATTTTTTTCCCCCACTCTTCCCGGTATTTCTGGTTTTCTCTCCCGCCCATTACCTTCCTTTCATTCTTCTTTTTTGACCAACCTGCCACCTACCTTTACACCCTGTCACGCCTAAAAATTGCTCCCACCAAATAAATATATAAAATGAGCTTACACCTTCCACACCTACACAGTACACCCCACTGTCTCTGCACATTAATTAAATAGAAAGCAAAAAGCCTTCTAACCCATGATGTACCATTTCGCAAAACAACAAAAATAAAAAAATTGTTCGTAGCCATATACACGGGTCACAGCTGTTAGGATAAGACTAATCTTCAAGAATCATCAGATTTTGCAACATGTTGAAGGTTATTTTATTAGCAATGACAGATAAAGGCACGGGCCGAGCATGTGGAGCAATTTAATTAAATAAAATAAAAAAACATGTGGACCAAAAAAAAAATAAATAAAGGAGTGGACAACAATAGAAAGCACGTATGAATACGTTTTCTTATTCAATTTGTATAGAAAACGTAATCCTTAATAAATACGTTTTTTCATATTTTCTTACAAAAGAAAATGTATTCAGATAATACGTTTTACAATAAAAAAATTATAAAACGTATTCACTGAATACGGGGTTTTTATTTTGGTCCATTCTCAATTGTTTGTGTATTTTTTTTCCACACCTTATAATTCTTTTTTTCAATTTTCTGGTAAAAAATTCCGAGCATGTGGCCAAATTTTTTTTTCGGTTCGACCTTGTTCGTTTTCGACACAAAACTCATTCATTTGTAAACGAACGAACACGACCGTGTGCCTGAACCGTAAAACAAAAATATATTTAATTATTATCTTTTTTTTTTTGTTTGTTCAATCGAACGAATCTCGAAATATCAACGAACAATGAGTAGAATGTAATCCGAATTAAAATCGACAACGTCAACATACACAATAATAGCGCGAACTAGTATTATGGGTGTGCTTGAATTTTGAGAAGCTTTGGGTGGAGAAGCAGTATTTTGGGTGTGCTTGAATTTGGTGAAGCAAGTAATAAAATTTATTATGGCTCAATCCTCGGTTACATCACCAAACTTTGACTGAAAATTTGCTTCAATTTGGAATAAATGGTGACCGAAATGTGTAATACACTACAGTCCAAATTTCTGAAATAATGACAGAGCCTCTTTTCATGTGTACCCATTAATTTGTAAAAATATGGGTAGTTGTACCGGTTGTGCATCCTAATGACAGTGTCATAAAATGACTTTACTGAAAACAATATTATAATTATATGTAATACAATATTGATAAATATTTATGTAAATGGAAGTATTGCCGTTTGTTTTTTTATTATTCAGCACCAAACCGAAAGTTGCATCTGAGGTTCGCGGTATGTTTTTTTTTTTTTTTTCATTTTCCTGAGTGTATTTAAAATATAATAAATTAATTCGTATGGATGAACCGGTTCGTTCAAATATTCACTCGCATCATCTTTTATACAGGTACTTTACAATGGCAACCACGTTTGACCCGTTTGTTGCAACTATTACGAATGCAAGCAGCCCAATCTTCGTATGAATTTGACCGATTTAAACGAACTTCTTCTCTAGATTTTATATTTAACTATTAATTTTAGTAAATATCCGTCCAACACATTGCATGTGGTTTTCATACAGGCATTGCCGGAGTCAATCTACCACCAATATACAAATCATATTACGGTAAATTGTACAATACTTACTAGGGAGCACCGTAATTATGAAGTTTGGTTGGTAAAAGTAGGAATAAATTGGAATTCCATGATGGTTGGGAATATTATGTACGATCGGAGGATATTCGAAGGGGATACATTTTGTATTTTGAGCGCAAAAGTCTATATGAATTTAAAGTGAAA
>CACSLK010021864.1:23802-37159 GCA_902706635.1 Striga hermonthica | reverse complement strand
CTGGGATCCTGTTCAATACATAAATGTACTAGTGCAACTAATCGGTCAAGACAAACCTTACGGTTTACACTACAACCGTTCCGATGGGTTGTTCAATTCCATCTAGGTTGTGAACCAACGATTCTTGTTTTGCAAGTAACTGATATAGTGATCTTCGGTACGCCCGATGACGACCCACTTATCTACATGCAAAACAACAGAACGTGGAACTTATTTAACCAAACATAATTCTCATTCATCAAGGAATAACAAGTGTAATATCCGCTAAAGCAAAGCTTAAGTATATAACACCAACAGATGGATCCCGAATGCGGCGGCGGGGGGAGTTGCTTGGTTTTGTTTGTATACCGAGCAGTTTGCTCTACTCGTCATTGCTAAAGGAAGAAGAGAAGAGAAAGAAAGGAGAACACAACCGAGCGGGTTGTTATTCGTCATTGGTACTCGGTTTCTCCCGAATACCCAGCAGGTTGTTCCGCGCGATATGGCTCAGTTCTTTGTCATAAAACCGAGCAGATGGTATTCACAAATAGTGCTTGGTTTCGCCCGAATACCGAGCAGGATGTTCCGCGCGATGTGGCTCGGTTTTTTGGTCATAAAACCGAGCAGGTGATACGCACGTTTGGTGCTCGGTTTCGCCCGAATACCGAGCAGGATGTTCCGCGCGATATGGCTCAGTTTTTTGTCATCAAAACCGAGCAGGTGGTATTCACATTTAGTGCTTGGTTTCTCCCGAATACCGAGCAAGTGGTTCCGCGCGATATGGCTCGGTTCTTTGTCATACAACCGAGCAGACGGTATTCACAATTAGTGCGCGATTTCTCTCAAAAATTGAGCAGATTATGCCGCATGCTATGGCTCGGTTTTTGCTAAGGTACCGAGCGATAAGATGGGCGTAAATATATGCTCGGTTTTTCATGAACCTAGCAGGCAGGCTGGCGCGATTTATAGGTGATGTGCATAATGTTGGCTTGGTCTCATTTATGGACCGAACAGACCGTAGGGGAATATGGCTAGTCCTTTGCGGGAGAATTTCGGGCAGCATACGATATACCATCCGTGGATAATAGGCTTGGTTTGGCTTATAGACCGCGCAGGTTACTCGTGGGACGGTCCTCGAGCATGAATGACATGCGACAAGCTCGTCAAAATAATAATTCAACACGATCGACACTTACGTTTCATTATAATCCGTAATTATCAAACGAGTCCATGGGGCTTAAACAGCTTTGGCTCTTTTGATAATGGGGGGGGCTAGATGATATGGCACATAAGTGTGAAATGGTTCACTTGGTAGACGCTCGATCCGGTTTTTATGGACAAGCCCGGTTTAGTAATGAGGCGGTCCATGGAAGCCTTAGTGCTCGTTTTCTTCAAGGTCATGCAGATTAGTTTTGCCAAGTGGGGTTGCTCGGTCCATTTAGTAAACACGGATTGGTGAAGAGTGATTTGCTCGGCCCATGTGGTGGTGGTATAATGGGCTCGGCCCATAAAAGAATAAGGGTAATGAAGAATTAGAGGAATGGGACGGAAGAGAGGTGAAGCGTGAGGCACAAGCTAAGCCTTCAGGTATAAATACGCAGACGAGGAATATGGTAAGGGAGGACACTCTACAAACCCTAACCCTACTTACAGTTATGTACGATTCTCTTATACTCTTCTATTCCTTACTGACTTGAGCGTTGGAGAGTTACCGTCGGGAGCACCTCCCGGCGTCATTGCAGGTCTTCGAGAGCTTGAACCAGACGAGGAACGGAAGGAAACCGGGTTGAGGTGTGGAAGTGTTATCAGTGTATAATGTTTATAAATTATGGTGTTCGATATAGTTTGGCTAGCTAGGTTGAATATTCATAGTTTAATGGCTAGATTTGTGACTTTAATCCGTAATTGTTATTGTCTCGTTTCGTTAGTAGTAAACTAGAGGTCGTGCATCTCTAGGGTAACACGAACATAAGTTAAATGGTCCGAGCTTGTGCGTCCATTGTTTAGACTGATCTATTTTCCTAGGAATTAATGCTGCTAGTGGATTAAATCTATAGAGCTTATTCTAGGATTGTTCACTAGTTAGGTTTAGTCGAATAACCTATTTCTATTACATATCCGGTAAGGGAAAATTCGGTTAACAGAACTTGTTGTTAGCTAGGGTTGGTAATTCATTAGCAATTTAAAGAAGGCGTTGAAATTAATTAACGATAGATTTAGATTGGGTGATAGCTGAATCGAAAACTGAACTTCTCTTATTTTATTTTATTTTTATTTGATTTTCTTACTTTTAGTTTTACAAATCAATCCTCCTACCTTTATTGCTTTTGTAGTTTATTTCAATTAATACAAAAATTGTCACGACTTAATTCCTACTCCTCGTGAGCTGGACCCTTACTCGCCGCTACTATTAGTCAGTAGAGGTTAGTTTAGGAAACTTTATAAATTTAAATTTTGCCGTGTCGCGACGCGCGGTCAATGTGTTCACCGTGGGTAGGGCTACAGTCAGTTTTCTTATTGAGAATTATATTAATGATCCATCAGATTCGTTCTCGTATATCTTCAATTTAAATTTTGTTTACAAGTATTTAAATCATCAAACGATAAAAGGTGGGAGCAATCATAATTCTCATTATATAACAATCTCGTATTGTGGATAATATATGCTTCTATGGTTTAACAAACTGATATGAACTAATGCAAGGTGCTTGTCACTGAGTTTATTTATATTTTGTTGAGTTTGACCCTTACTAGATTATCTTTATGTAATATATTTACTTCCTCAGGTGAAAAAAAAAAAAAAAAGAAAAAAAAAAGAGTGAGATTTTATGCTAAGTTTTAGTTAAACCGCAGGTGTTTCTTGGTCAGGCATGAGTTTGTTGAGTTTTAAGACATAGAGCTTAACAATAATTAGTTGCAAATTTGTTCGGACATTTTACAAACCTCCTTACATATCGGATTCCACTGGTAAGAAAAGCAAAGGAAATTGAAAGACCACATTATCCGAAATATAATGAAAAAAAAAAAAAACTGAAAACAAAGCGTACCCCACAAATACTACCATTATTTTCTTATATTATTTTATTAAATGAAAATAAAAAAATTGGGGACACGGAATTATCGCAAAATTTTAAAGAAAATTCCCTCGCTTGGTGACCCAACGTTTTTCTCGATAGTGCAAACGAGGAAAGACCACATGATTCCCATCTCACTTCCACGTGGCGGCATCCTGGATCGCTAGAAGAACAGGTCTTCAGGCAGTTACTTTCTATAGCCGGTGTTTATTACCGAAGGCACAGGTGACATGGGTCAATTGGTATAAGAGTTGGGGTTTAAGCACAGGTGCTGAGGGGTGGTTTTTTTTGTTTTTTGTTTTTTATTTTTCCTTTATTAACAGGGTTTTTGGCTATCTTTTTCACAAGAAAAAACAAAGGGACAGAACAAATGGAAGTTAAATTATGATGGGTTTCCTTTTTCTATGAGAATGTAGATGGTTTAGAGGATTTTGGGTTGTGGAAAGATTTAAGCTCTGTTTTTAGAAATAAGAATAAAAATCTGGTTTTTTGTATTGCTAAATTCTGGTGGGAATTTGTTGCTTGAACGAAATCATGCTTGGCTCGAAGCAAATTTTATGGTGACTTGAAATGATGTTGGCTGTTTGAAGGTGAGATAGATGATCAAATATGTGATCCGTCGCAGTTTGGTAAAGTTTGGGTCTTTGGTTCAAAAATCTGTGATAATCATCGCTAATGTTGATGGAAAAAGTTCGGAAAACTTCTCTTTTGATGTGAAAATATGGCGCTTTTACTTTCGAAATTCCTTGGTCGTATTTTTCTTTCTTCAATTTTTCGCCCATTTGTTTAACATTTGCATTTCCAAACTTGTTTGAAAATTTGCGTCTGATCTGGGATTTTGCCATGCTAAGTATTTTTGTGATTTCGAGAAAGATTCTGAACTTCCGATGAAAAGTTATTCCTTTTCGGTATTTGTTCCATAGATTTGAGATCATGTACATGCAACTGCCTCAATTACAAATGCTTTTAAGTTTTCTTGCAAATGGTGGGATTTTTGAGGTTTCTGTAATTCCTCTCTTCAAAGCTTTTCCTTTTGGAATGACCTTTTTTTCATGCTTTCTGTAATTCCTTTATGTGGAGAACAGTAAATGTTTGGTGCGGAGGGTCATAAATTTAGTCACATTTTCGATTTATATATCTGAGTTTTAGACTCTACCTATGAATTTCATCATGCCCATTTATTTCGTATCATTTTTTAAAAAATGAATTTCCACGTAAAACTCATCATCTTTGGCTAGTACTGCTTGTTTTAATCTGATAGGATTGTTATGTTTAATACTGCTTGTTTTAATCTATTGTTGGTTCTAATATCGTTTTTCGTTTTTTCGCCTTGTTATGGGGAAATCTAAATTGTTCTCCTGTATTCAACTAAATTACTCCAAGAAGTGTGACAAGCCATTATTTATGTGAATTAGTATCACGAAATTTGTTGATTGTAAATGGAAGTCAAAACTGGATGATTGTTGGTTGTGCTTAGAATTCATTGTCAATTGACCTCATTGTATTGGCAGGTATGGTATAATGGTCGTTCTATCGTTGGGATTATTTTATAAACAAGATTAGAAGGTTTATTCGAACTGCTTTATAACTTTTCTGGGCATGGTTCAATGATATGGCCTTACAGAAGAGATTAGACTATGGATTTCATGGCTATCAATTGCCCCCCACACCCCGAGCCGCCAGATCAGTCAGGGTAATCAATGATATCAATTGCTGTTGTATTTCTTGCCAGTGTCTATGAAATTAATGAAGAAAAAAAATAAAAAGGAAAGAAAGAAAGAAATTTCCTCTATTGATTTATCTCATTGGCTTCTTGTAGAGGCGGGGCTGCTTATTTAAGAGGAAAGCAGATGACCAGCAAATGTGCGCATTTGACTTGCTGGCAACTGTAGCTGGGAAGTTACTTTTCGATGGGGAAAATTGTCCTCCACCAGCGAACTCGTCTCCTGCAAAGGAGAGTGCAGCTGTAGTAGAAGAGAGTAATGCTATTACAAAAGAAGAAAAGGACGAAGATAAAGTATTAGAAGAAAAGGGAGATTCCTACGAAAGGAATTTTCTTCTTACTGAACTTGTCTCGGAGGTCCACAATCCTAATAACCTTGTGTGTGCTCATAATGGTGTTAAAACTTCAGATTGCGTGGGTCCCACGGCACAGTTGGTCAACGATGATTGTAAGCTCCGTCTTGGAATTTTTACTCCAGTGGATGTTGAGTCGTCAGGTTTTAGGCTTTCTAGTAATTGTGTGGCCGAGGATGAGAGTATGAAGAAGGTAAATATAGAGTCAGTGAATGATAGAAATTTGTCAATAAGTGATAAGGCTTTTCCGTATAGTTCAGGACATGTGGAGAATTCGGATAAAAAATCATCTGCATTAGTTTGTTCGGTTGATAATGTAAAGTTTCAATTTCCAAAGGACCAGTCTCCTTGTGGTTCTTTCCCTGTAAAGTTAGTTAGTAGGGATGATGACGAAAACTCTTCTGAGCCTAGCACTAGAAACAAGGCTATTCAGCCATCGCAGTGTTTGGGAGATGGTAGGTTTAGGAAGTCGCTACCGGCTAAGCATTGCAGAATAACTTCAAAGGATGAAGAACACTATACTGGTGGTGAGTAGCTACATTAATTTATGACCATAACTTGATTCGATGTGGTCATATTGCTTATTTGAGTTTCATGTTTTATCAATACAGAAAGTAGCAGTTGTCCCTCGAAAGATAGTGGTGTCAAGTGGCAAAGATCTCTGAGGGATTATCCTTTCAAAAAGAGAAAGCTCTATGGCTGTGGCTCGGTGCCTAATTCTGATGAAGGCATTATTAACACTGATCCAACATGTCAGGTGCCTGAAAGTGGTACCATTGGAGATGGACTCGTTTCTGGTCTTAATCAACCAGGAGGTAACTTTTCATATCACTCTAAAATTTTGACCAATATTTTAGATTTCATAAGTTGACACAAAAAATGCAGGGACCCCACCGCCGACTTCTGTACCTGGTGGACATATGTCCTTACATTCTCGAAATTCAAAATGTATGATAAGATTTTTACCTTTTTTGTGTAATTCTTCATACTTTATTCTTTTTCTTCTTTCTGTTGGGCCTCGTGTTCAATTTTTCGAGGTTCTCATGCTGTTTCTGTTTCATGCAGTGAAACTTAAGATCAAGTCTTTCAGGGTTCCCGAGTTACTTGTTGAGATTCCAGAAACTGCCACGGTTGGTTCTTTGAAGGTAATTCGATTGAGAATCGTTTCAACTATAGCATGTGACCACGTTATTGATGGCTTAAATAAATATTTATCCAGAGAAGAGTATTGGAAGCAGTGAATTCTGTTCTTGGAGGTGGACTGCGTGTCGGGGTGCTTCTTCAGGGTAAAAGAATTAGAGACGACAATAAAACTTTAGCGCAAACTGGAATTTCTCTTGATAAAAAGATGGACTTGCTGGGGTTTAGTCTCGAGCCCAGCTCCAATCCAGCCCCGAATCGACTTTATCCTGAAGATCGACCAAATGAAATGCTGTGTCAGAGTCCGCAACCCCTCCGAAGGTAATCTCCATTTACAAAAGTTGTACGGGGCCCCATTCATAATAACATCTTAAGGGGTTACAATATTTTCCGTAGATAACTGGGTCTCTTCTTTGCTCCCTTTTTTTTTTGGTTTTGTTTTGTTTGGTGCCTTCCAGGTACCCTCCCACTCCTAGGCAACCTCAAAGTAGCGGTGGGCAGCATCGCTTAGATGGTACTATTAGTTTTAACCATTTCATTGAAAGTGATCACAATTTGGGTCCTTCTCCCGGCTTGCAAAAAACGAGTTGCGAGTCGAAAGCACTCGTCCCTGTTACTGTACCCAGCTCAATAAAGCAAGATGCGCTGGCTGTCGTGCCTTTGCGCAAGTCAAAACGTTCCGAATCGGCTCAGCGCCGTATCCGTAGACCCTTTACTGTTGCCGAAGTTGAAGCTCTCGTCCAGGCTGTCGAGAAGCTTGGCACCGGAAGGTATATAATTTGAAACAATGAGTTTTTCTTTTTCACTTTTGTTTAATTTTGTTCACACCACTACTTTTAATAGCGCAGATGGCGTGATGTCAAGCTAAGAGCCTTTGACAGTGCAAAGCATAGGACTTACGTGGATTTGAAGGTAATGTCTGCATTCTGGTAGAATAGCTGATTAAGGTGTCAGTTTAAAACTTATTTTTCGGGATTTTGTTGATGCTTTAATAGGATAAGTGGAAAACCTTGGTTCACACAGCAAGAATATCCCCACAGCAGAGACGGGGGGAGCCCGTGCCCCAGGAACTCCTGGACCGAGTGCTGACGGCTCATGCTTATTGGTCACAGCAGCAGGCCAAGCAGCAGCTCAAGTCTCAGCCCGACACTTGCCTTCTCCTCTGAGAATGTTTCAAGTTTATCCTTTACTACCATATTGTAAAAAGATACAAGTTTAGTTTGTCAGGAAAATAGTATATTAGTTTACATAAGATTTTATGGGAAGATAATAGATAGCACATGTAAATGGGTGAAAGAAGGAGCTTTTTCCAGCTTGTTCATTTTTTTTCATGGGGAAGTTTTTTCTTACAGGGATTGGTTTTAGCTTTACCTTTTTTTTGTCTAGGATTGGGGTTTGACTGTAATAAGCTCATTGTTTTGTTGTCGATGATGGGATTCAATTTTGAGATTTTGGGATTCAATTTTTAATTCAATAGCAGTTCCAGCTTATACTGATTTTCATTTTTAGGCCTTGTTTGATAATTAACTGTTAGCGGACTGTTTTGACAAGTAGATTACATTAGCTGTTTTGATCAGCGGATTGCATTAGCTGTTTTGACCAGCTGATTGTGTTTGCGGTTTGTCTTTCTGGGTAGCTTTTGTCTACCAAGTAATATTTATATTACCTAAACGCACACAAGTTATACTACAATTAAAATTATATCTAAGACATGTGAGTGTGTGTGTGCAACAATGCATATATATCATAAGTACAAGATACCTGATGGAGGTTTTGTAAAATTTAGATTTGGATTACTGAACGTATCAAGAAAAGTACGAGTATCATGTGTTGATCCCTCCCATCCTGTTAAAACATATGTGAACAGCAAATCGAAGTTATACACTGCTAGATCATTTGTAGTTGGTATCCCTTTTCTTCCCATGTAACGGATTTGATCCTCTTCAGGTACAGTTATTGCAATATGTGTATCATCAATAGCTCCAATACGTGTGAGGAGCTTACGCGAAGAGGTCGTTACAGGACCGAGCTTGTGTTGAGAAAGTATGTCATACTGACTGTAACACCCGCTTATCAGAGTCAATTTTTCGCAATTTCTTAATATTGAAAGTACTTATAAATTTTTTAAAATCTTCTTAACTTAGCTCGGTATGCTACTAAAACTTATCTTTTTTAAAATCTGTCTTCTCAAAACTTGATCTAACAACTGATTAGATATAATAAAACAAATTTTAATTATCGAACATGTATGAAAACTGAACTTGATAAAACTTTTAAATTTGAAAATACTATGACATATGTTCAATATCTGAAAAAACGTAGCGGAAATCTTATAAGCATGGTATAATACAAACCGGAACCTTATTAAAAGTCCATAATATAATAAATGAACCAAATTCTCGATCCACACCACCATAGCTGATCTCACACCTCTGCACTGATGTTACCTGAAAATGATAATAGTGGCGTGAGTACTAATCCATTGTACTCCGTAAAAACTCATATTAAAGTAAACAGTAATTATAATATCAATATCATGATCTTTGGTATATATCTGAGCTTAATCTTTCGGTATCTGACCGATAACTTTAACTTGCACTTTGCAACTACCGGTAACTTGGGCTGGTTCTCACATGATCACATTCTGGGGGTTGCCTCCCTCAGAACCCAGTCTCGACTGGGTGAGCTTAATTCTTTGCTTAACTTTAGGATGGCATATTAAGGCCTTGACCTCCACCCTAAACTTAAAACTTTATACATACCTCGAACATGGTAATAGCTATTATACTCAATGTAATACCCAGTCTGGGTCCCCACCTTTCTTTCTTGAAAACTTTTGAAAACTGTAAGTGCTGTACTGCTAGTTGTATCTGCAACTACATAAAAATATAAACAAATTTACTAAGTACTATGCTCATAATATTCTCATAGGATGTTGAGATTCTTAACTTTAACTGATAACTTATCCGAATCATAAATATAATTTCGGCTATAGCTCAAATGAACATTGATTCATTGAACATCTTAAATTCTTAAACTTTTACTTAATACCAAACTTAAATCATATGAATCATGATTTTGAAACTTAGATGTTGGTATAAACTCATATACCATGTAATAACTTAAAAGTGAAATAAACTAAATTCCACATACATAAATTCATGATTCAAACTCATCTTAAACTTACTTAGAAATAAAAATTGTAACGTAAAACTCATCAAAACCATATTATAATATCAATATACTATTCTTGAAACAATTCATAGAATTGTCTTCTTAACACATTCAACTAAAACTCAATCAATCCCCCCTATATATTAATACAGAACGCGCTGAGCCTACGTGGCTGCTTCTGGTGCTTCGGAATCCTATGTGGCAAAATTACATGTTTCATTATTAGGCTTGGGTAAATTTTAATTTAATTTCAAACCAAAAATAATTAGGTTCGGATTACCATAAAAAATCTTTTCTCATTTCTACAAGTTAATACAACAATATAATAATTGCAAGACTCCATCTTGTCATTATTATATTATTATCATTATTATTTAATTTTTAATCTTTTCTCATTTCTACAAGTAAACATATATATTATATTTAATATTCTCCTTTCATATAATAATCATATTATTATATGGATTTGAATTTTAAAATCCAATTTTAAAATCCAACTATTAATTTAGTAATTACATTAGTCACTAAATTAATATTAATCAATCCAAGTGATTAATTTAATATATTTCTTTAATTGACATCTAATCAAAATTAGATTCTGTCAATTAATTCTAACTCTTTAGAAATACTAATATTTGTCTCTATACAAACATTGGTGTGACCTTTTAGGTTCACAATTAATACTAGTAGTGGGTTTACAACTCTTTGTAATTTGAGTTAATCTTATTAACTCTTATTCTTGAATTAACCCCTTTAATTCAAGAACCCACATATCATGGGAACACCTAGCAAGTATCATGAATCTAGTATTAAGTGAATAGCGAGTAAACCTATTTCGATTACAAATACATACATGTAGAATCCTTTCGACATCCAATTTCCCGATTAAATCGTGGGTATAATTTTAGTTGAAACCCAAATTGATTTAATAACTATGATTCTATTTCATATTTAGTAATTCGTGTATGAATCTCTATTCATCTCGCCTTGGCCAAGGACTTTGAATTACTAACTATGAAACACATAGGAAATTCACTTATCTTCATAAGTGTCGAATCCTTTGTAGGCCACTAACAAACTTCCATACATATTAACATAATTCCCAAAATATCCCTTTATACGATTGTGCTAGCAACCAAAAGGATAAATCAAAGTAGAATGTAATATGCACAAAGTTACCATTGTGCCTCAAGTCTTAGGATTAGTCATGTACTATTGTAACATGAAAATACTTATTCGACAAGACAAATCTTTCATTAAGTATTTTCATACGGTCATGTTCAGTGTACTTGTTCTCTAACAAGCACCCACATATATGTATTTGCGTCGCACGCTAATGTTGATGGAATGCAACATTCTTGTCCAACAAGCATACATACTATGTGCAAGTCTTTTATGGATTATTTGATATCCCATTTCAAAACATCCTTCGACTTGGAACTTTATTTAAAATCACAGCTTTCAAGGTATGTTCCATGATCACCATCTCTATGCGCAACCATACCTTATAACCATAAGTGATTTAGGGATTTTATCTTAAGTGCGATTATAGGATAAAAACTTACTCTTAAGATAAAGTAATGTCTTATTTACAATATAATTCCAATAGATAGTATTTACAAGTAGAATACGTCCAATCCGATTGGAACGCCGGGTATCCTACTCTAACACTCACTCTCTCAAATGAACTTATATAACTTTGAAATATTTCTTGGTGTAAAAATTCAGATTTTAAGCCCACTATTTATAGGCAAAAATTTCAATATAATATAATGGAGTGAAGAAATCAACAATATAAATAATTAAAACTTATAAAACTTAATCATCATAAACATATCAATTTCTAACTTGTAGAAATCATCCATACTTAAATTAAGTGCTTAAAATAAACTATAGTTGGCACCAAACTCGAATCATAAAAATCTGAAATTTCTGTCGGTCACACGACCCGTGTGACAAGTCACACGACCCGTGTGATGTTACACGACCAGTGTGACTTGAGTCACACGACCCGTGTGATCTCACACGACCAGTGTGGCTTTGAGTCACACGACTCGTGTAAAAATTCTGAAACTGAACTTGAACAGTGCCTTGAGCCACACGACCCGTGTGGCTTGTCACACGACCCGTGTGGCTTGTCACACGACCCGTGTGACTTTAAAACTTCAAAATCTTAACTTATTTGGCCCCAAAAATAGCTCAATCTTGAAGATAAACTGATACTTAATACTAATAACTAAATGGGATATTACAATCTACCCCCCTTAAAACTATTTCTGTCCTCGGAAATACTGGAACTGGGATACATACTATCTGAGTATATATTAAAACTTAAAATCTGGAACTCTAACATCAGCTTATCACTCCCAAATGGCATCTTATTCTCCGTGGCAATTCCATTTTATACGAACGAGGGGAATATATCGATTCCTTAGCCGATGAACTTTTTGGTCCAAAACAGATACCGACGGTTCCTCGTAAGTTAAAACTTGCTGAATCTAAATCTCATTGTGCTAAAGCACATGATTTGGATCGCTCACGTATACACGTATCATCAATATGTAAAAACATTACACATACTAACCAACTTGGGAGGTAAATCTAAATGTTTGAATACTTCTTCTACTCGTTCAAAGAACTTTGAACGGACTTATACAACAAGAATGCAACTTACCTTTCTTCCCAAAACGAACGACACTTCTCATTAGTCGAACTTTCAGAAAGACTTTATCTTCAATCTCTAAATGCATTGCTCGTCCATGCTTATCAACTAAAAACTTCTGCCAATTATGAGCAGTCTTGAACCTTTCTTGAATCCAGGCTACATACTTGACTATTTCCTCAATCAACTTCCATTATGGTAACGCCAAACACTTTTGGACTTGTCACTTATGACTCGGAACATGACTATGTGGCACTTTGCATGCAATGTACCCACTACCCGGGGCCCTTCGGGTGAGGAACATTTACATGCGTGTACCTACAATGTCAATATCACCTGCAAAATTCACATATCCGTTAGCATTTTCAACTGTACTGAACTTGTCTCTGCGCCGGAAAACCTTATGATCAAATACTACTATTAACACTTATATTTCTCTGACTTTAATATATCCAATAAAAAAACTGATTGGAAATTACTGCACTGCTGCATAAATACCCAATTACTGATCATACCATATTTCACCCATTGAGGTGAATTATTCTTTCCTTAATAATGCTGACCGACACATCTCAACTTCACAATAATTTATTCTTCAATTATTTCTGACATCTCACATCTGCTTCTACTGCATTAACTGCGTACTGATTTCTTCTTTCCGACATTAATTATATTTTAATGCCTGAATCTTATATCTGGAAACATACCTCATACACTTCGATCTTCTATAAACAGCATCGCTAATCCTTCAGTCTTCTTCAGCAATGGTCCGAAATAACAAATGGATCTGACACTTTCAAACATTCGCAAATCATATTCCTTTCTTCCCTTTAATATCATAAAAAGGATTTATCGATCTCGAGTAGAAAGATTGAGAGTGCTAATGATCCACAGTATTCCAAATGATATACGATGGTTGATTGAAGCAAACGTCCGACTCTCTGGCGAATTTCCAAATTCTTATAAATATCTGTCCGGTATGGGTAGAAGTACTCTTGCCCAGAACCATAGAGCAAAACGAATAGGCGGCTGCTATAAATTGTTAGAGGTATGCTGTAAAAGCTGTGTTTTGCAGTTTCTATCAATTCCATTTTGATCTGGCAATCATGTTTCGGTCAAAATACATATGTTTGCAGTTTATTTATTTATGCAATACATACTCCATTTCTTATATTGAGATAGTGTGGTTCGAAGAGTTCGAACGGAAAGATCATCTATCGGTTCCTTATAAGACTAAACTATTCGTTCACAG
>CACSLK010021859.1:5990-20371 GCA_902706635.1 Striga hermonthica | reverse complement strand
TGTTGAATGTTTGTCCGTGATTTGTGCATATCGAGATCCTCATAGGTTCCAACAATGTGTTACGTGAAAACATAAGTTGTAGTTAATATTACATGAAATATTAGGATTCTATGTCAACAACCTCCATCAATACCGGCCTTCCCCCAAAATTCGGCACTTCTCACGACACTGACATTTCCCTCAGCAGTATATATATATATATATATATATATACAATTATACCTCCTAAATTCGAGCTGACCCTAGCAGTTTTCTTCACAAAGATTTGCCTCTCAAAATTCTCGTCGTCCCCCCTCTCTCTCTCTCGACCTTGTTGCGCAGTCCCGGCGACCAATGACATCAGTTTTCTAGCGAGTCAGACTCGAACACCCCGCGACTGAAATGTGATCCGATGTACTCGTCTAGTGGTGTTAGGCAAGTTGGTGCTGGGGATGGAGGGGGTCCGGAGCTTCTGTGCTCGGCTAGTTGTGTTAGGCAAGTTCGGGCAGAGCTGGTGGTGGGCGTCGGTTTGTGGTTTTTCTAGTTGGGGGCGAGTGAATTTTTATTTTAATGCGAGGTTCAGTTTCGGCTTCTGTATATGCGATACAACATTTTCGGATGCAGTCCCATGGGCTTTGGATCTTTCTTGGAGTCGAATGTTTCTCTACTGGTTCGGGCCATTGATCTGCTGGGGAAGCGCTCGTGTCGTTTGTTGTTTTGTTTCTGTGTTGTCTTTTTGCTTTGTGTGTTTTTGTTTGGGTTTTTGGCCTCTATTACGCCCCGTGAGAGTAGGCATTATCCTTTTGGTAGCTCTATTCTCCTTTTGGGAGCTCTGTAGTTTCTATTAGTGTTTGTAGTGTCATGAGTCTTGTTTTTTGGTTTCTAGCGTTGGTAGTTTCAGTCCTAGGCGGTTTTCAGACGTGTCCTCCCAGTTTATTCAGCTTTTGGTTGTATTATTCAACTAAGGGTTGTATCTTTGCACATTTGTGCGTCTTGATTTATAATATTCTCTATCGTTTTGGAAAAATAAAAAGAATGGGTCGAGTCTCCACAACGAAATCAGTAACATCTAAACACAATAATATACGATAAAAATTAATTATATGCATTGTCATGCTATTTAAAATACAAAATAATATATAAATCATATTTAACATAATAATAAAATAAATCAATATATTATAAAAAAGACATCAAATATTGATTAACATACAATACCGGTTCTGATATGGGATATTAGATGACAACATTCCTTGGACGGGTAGAAACAAATGGGAAGTAGATGACAAATGCAAGAGAAAGACAAAGTTATGAACACAACAATGAAGTAGAGGAAGTTTATAATCCAACGTATGGATTAAATTATTTGAAGCGAACAATACAGAGTACCACGCGTGAATCGAGCAGATCCAGGGATCATCTAAATTAGCTATGTAGTAGCAGAAATTTTCCAAGTCCTTCGTGAAGAATGGGGTACCACAGCAGGAGGTCAAACCGATCAAGTAATTGGAGTCTTACAAAAAGGTTTGCTTAAACTATGAGGGAACAATGACTCATACTGTAACACCCATAATTTTTATTTACTATTTATGGAGCTCGACTATATTTCCATAAATATTAAGTTTCTAAATTTGATGCATGTATTATATTTATTTACATTAAACTAAATAATTAGTATTAAAGTCTAAGCCATGGAGAAGTTATGCGATTTTAATTATTTAAGTCAGATTTATCTAGCCCAAGTATTGGTTGTATTTTGAAATCAAGCCTTGGAATGATCAGAAATTCTATTAAAGCGGACCGAAGCTCGAATAACTAATCTATTCAAACGTAATCGTTTCCGAGTGAGTCCAATTATTTTAGCTGGCCCATTTAAGTTAATCGAGCATGTGTTAAATTTTATTTCGGCCATTTCATTTTAGTAAATCGAGCCCATAGTCGATTTTTAAATTTAAGCTCAATTATTTTAGTAGATTCGCCCGACTAATTAAATTAGTCCAAGTCTGGTTAAATTTTTAGCCGAGCATTTTAATCCTTAGTCAATATTCAAATTAATCAAGCCTAAGTCAAATTGAATTTACTAGGCCAATGTTAGGATTTTAAAAGCCCCAGTAGCAATTTTATTTCTAGCCCAAGTCAATTTCATTGAAGCCCAAAGTTTGAGCCCCACAAGAACCAAAAACCATACATCCCCTCATTGGTATAAATACACCATCATCTCCATCTCCCCACCATCACCACCTCCATTCAAAAATCCGGCCACCCACCTCGCAGCTCCGGCGAGCTGCCGTCATCCAAGCCTCGATGACCCTCACGCCGGCAAGCTCAACCCCAACTGTGCTACTCCTCACCCGCGAGCTCCCCACAGTCACAGCTCCTCACTGCCGCCATTCCCTTCACGGCGAGCTCGCGACCACGCCCGTCATCGCCGGAAAAACACAGATCTCTTCTCGGCTTCCCCGCAACAGCTCTCTTCCCGGCGACCCCACAGTTCGGCGAAACAGTCTAGCCCTTCCGCCGCTGCCTCCATTTCCGGCGACCCCAGCTCAAGTGCCGACCATCTCTGTCCGCGCTTTCATGTTCCAGCTCCGAAATCCTCGAGCCACGTGCCACCAGCTTCGGTCTCAGATGGTTCGAACTGCTGTCCTCAACCTGCTCGCAGTCGGGTCTATTCAGCCCCTTCACGGCAAGATCCGAACGTCGGCAAAGCCGCTGCAGCTTTGACCCACAACTTCAGTCCCGTACGAGCCCACTCAACCATTTTACAGAAAGTTGAGCCACCTCAGGCGATTCACAACAAGCCACGGCGAAGCACAGCCCCTAGTTGCCGGCAAGCAGCTCACGGTCTTCGATTCATGAGCCGAGCTCCCCGTTCGCATCTAGTCCTCACGCGTGAGTCGACCGAGGTCTTCACAATAGACCCAAGCCATTTTTGTCGAGGCCGGATCATAACTAAAGCCCTCAGCTCAGATCCACACCAGCTGCGGGCTCACAGCACCAATCCTGGGTAGTCCGACCCGATTTTGAAACAACCACGTGTTCACTAGCCCTAGCTATCTTCCGATTTCCGTTTCGAACCCCTCTGAAGGTATAATAGCTGAAATTCTTTCTCCATGGCATTAGACAACAATTTTAGTTAATTATAAAAATGAGTTTTAGGATTTTTCGAGCAAAATATGAATTTATGTGATTTTATCGAGTTAAATGACAAGAAATTCGTAATAAATAGTGGAGTGACCCGAAAATTATGAAACCAACTCGATGAATAATAATTCAATGTCTTGAGGCTTAGGTGTGAATTTGAGAAGATTTAGAGTTCGTTTAATAGACGAATGAGATTTTTGAAGTACTTGACCGGTTGAAGCGATTACTAGATAAATGGGTTAGGAGTTGACTTTTGACTCGATATTTTGACCATGGACCATGTACGTGTTGAATATGGTGTGTTTCGAATTTCGTAATTTTCGGACACCGTTTTGACCTAGATTAAAGATCGAGACTTAGCCCCATTTCACGATAAATATAGAAACTTAGCCGGATATGATTTTAGCTGCAGTTGATGGATGTAAAATCCTTATAAATCACCAAGAAATTATGATTTAAGTATCGACTTAAAATGAGTTAAAATTTCTGAGAATTAAAAACCCTAGTTTTATCTGGTTTTGATAGTCGGGTAATTTTCAGATTCGAGTTTAATGGATCGAACCCTAGTACCATTTAAATCATTTAGACGTCATAGCATAAATCCGTAACGCGTATCGTCGCTCCGCTCAAGTGCTCGACTCTCGTCCGACCGTTGGAGCCGAACCACCGAGTGCGTGCCCGTGCACTGAGTCCAAGTCAAACCCCCGAGTGCGTGCTCGTGCATCGAGTCCGTCTGACCTATCGTCTACGCGCCGTTCTGTTAGCCGTGGTCCAAGCATGCCCCTGCGTCAGTGACCGTGGCACCATTTCAAACTCGTGCATCGGCTAAGCCGTGTCAGTCGAGTTCGTGCCGACCCGAGTTACCACGCCGAACTCGGACCATGGCCAAACTGAGCTGCACATAGTCAAGCAAATGACCGACAACTCCGAGTGAGCTGTCGGTCCAGTTCAGTTGAACCGGCCTGGTCAGTCCGGACGGTTCGAGATATATTTCAGATAGAATTTCAGATAAATTTTAGATTCATTCAGATTAAGATTTCAGACATATTTAAGATTTCAGATATAGTTAAGATTTCAGATAGATTTTAGATCCAGATATATTTTGAATTTAAGTCTGATTTTAGTTTCAGACTTAGAAATATTTCAGAGAACTCTAGTATGCCTCAAAGACAATAAATTTTCAAAAATCAGCTTGTAAATCTCTAAAATAATTTTAAAGTCGAGTGAGCGAACCTAGACAACTCAGATAATATAATTTGAGTTTTTAGTTTAAGATAAGTAGTTAAAACATATTTTGTGCTTATATATTTTGTAGCTTGTGGAGAGTCGAGCCTCCGACAGTTGCAAACTATTCAACACTTGAATTTCAGCATATCAGGTGGGGACCCTGTACTGGGTACTACATTTTCTATAATCGCAATACCATGGCTGAGGTATGTATGTAAGATTCCACCCGAATAGGGGCAATTACCTAGCGAGTAGATCCTTTCTAACTAGTTGAATCGAACACTAGTTAAGATGAGGAAAGAATTACAGTGCAACATTGAATTAAGTGAATTTAGAACCCTAGAGTAGCCTTAAGTTATGTTTAATTCCAGATGATCTTGGAATAATTCTTCCCTAAGGGAGATTGATCTAGAGATAGGTTTCGTCATAACCAAGTGTTTCGAATTTCCAGTAGTATCAAGGACTCTAGTGCAGTTGTGAGTTAAGCTCCAACCTTAGAAGTGCATAAGAGTTAGTTTTGCCCTAGTATGGGCAACGACCTACATATTAGGTCCTACAGTTGCTTATTGCGAGCGTGAAGACCTAGTGTCCTTCTCACCTATTAAGCAGTCAGTTGAGCAGTAATTATATACAGTAAATTGAGAAGCTATTTGAATTAATAGTTGAGCAGCAGCTATAGACAATATACTTATTTATACGCATGTGTGATGTGTTCTATCATATTAGTTGTATGCTTAGTTTGTGATGTGTTTTATCATATTAGATGTATGCTTAGGTTGTGATGTGCTTATTATATCAGATGTATGTTTAGTTCGCGATGTTGCAGTTATAGTTAGCCGGTTGAGTAACAATTATAGTTAGTCAGTTGTGCAGTCATTATAGTTAGTCAGTTGAGCAGTCGTTATAGTTAGTTAGTTGAGCAGCATTTATAGTCAGCCGGTCGAGCACCTATTATAGTAGTCAGTTGAGCATCAGTTATAGTATCCAGTCGAGCAGAAGCTATAGACAGTCAGCTGAGCAACGGTTATGGGCAGTCAGCTAAATAGCAGCTATAGATAGTTTGTCGATTTAAGTGTTTATTAGATGAATGCCTATTCTGTTAGTAAAATGTTCATCATCATATCGTTTCCTGCGACCCAGTAAGTACTTGCATATATGTCGATGTCATGATATGTTATTATATTAGTTGTATATTTCAGTGCCGGTTCCGGCGGAGCATGTGGATTATTTATGCCCACGCCCCCCACTAACCATTTTTCAGGTGACAGTGTCGAGCGTGGAGCATGAGCTGATGATGTGGTGGCGGTCATAGCAAGGATATTTTTAGTAAACATGTCATGTATATTTTAACATGTTTGAGTTCTTATGCTTTGTTGATGCATGCTTGCATTTGGTTCCGCACTTAGTATTTTAGTATCTAAAATTTCAGTCTATGCATGCTTAAATTCTGAGATGTTTAGAGTAATGAATTATACTCGGTTGCATGCCTAGTAGTTTAAAGATATTAAAGATTAAAGATTTAAGATTAAAGTTTAGTAGCATCCCGTATATCAAAGTTAAAGTATTTTCGAAAAATTAATATGAGTTTTTCGAAAATTATATCAGAGCTTTCTTTTTATAGCACGAAAAGTTTACTCTGAATTTATAAGTCTAGGTGGGGTGTTACAGTTGGTATCAGAGACACTTAGTGGTTCTGTATACTGAAATTTTAGTGAGATATGACCACACCATGCTGACTCCGAGGTACGTCACTTGTACAGTCTTTATTATTTGTGAGTGCATATTTAATTATAGTCAGAATATTTCAAGGGCATATGATCTATCCTTCGAGTACAGATTTGAGAGTTCTAGTCAGAACTCTAGCCATAACTTAGAAGATTTTAGTGTAACTGGAACTCTAGCCAAGCTAGGTATTTTTCGGAATTCAATGATAAATTATTAAAGTATAGTGTAGCTATTTATTAATCGACTATACTGTTAAAGTCAAAATTTCAGCATAGTTAGTTATTGTGTATCTCATCACTTTTAATTACTTTTACTGCTTGAGGTATTTGTGTAAATATATTAAAGGATCGATACCGATGAGTGATCCTGTCTCGGTCAATATGTCAGATGTCAGTTATGACTTAGATGAGTGGGCGATGCCCAGCCTAAGTCTAGCATACGGATGAATGGGCGATGCCCAGCCTGGATTGCGGAACTGTCAGATATCAGTTATGACTTAGATGAGTGGGCGATGCCCAGCCTAAGTCTAGCGTGCGGATGAGTGGGCGATGCCCAGCCTGGATTGTGGGAGTGTCAGATATCAGTTATGACTTAGATGAGTGGGCGATGCCCAGCCTAAGTCTAGCGTCCAGATGAGTGGGCGATGCCCAACCTGGACTGCGAATATGTCAGATGTCAGTTATGACTTAGATGAGTTGGCGATGCCCAGCCTAAGTCTAGCGTCTGGATGAGTGGGCGATGCCCAGCCTGGATTGCAAAAATGTCAGATATCAGTTATGACTTAGAAGAGTGGGCGATGCCCAGCCTAAGTCTATTGTCCGGATGAGTGGGTGATGCCCAGCCTGGATTGCGGGAATGTCAGATATCAGTTATGACTTAGATGAGCGGTGTAATGACCAACCTAAGTCTAGCGTCCAGATGAGTGGGCGATGCCCACCCTGGTTTTCTGTGGGAGGGGACCCCCAAAAAGTGCACATGAGTACCAAATTACTGATAGTCCCATAGTTAGCCAATTTATTTGTGCATATGCATATATCTGGTGGGCTTTGTACTGGGAGAAGTACCACCCAGCCCACTATAGAGAGAAGAGACGGAGGAGAAAGAGACCTAATCAAAAATACCCCAACCAATACAGTCGGTTCCACAAGCTTGCGCCGCATGCGAACGCCACCACCAAGGGCGATACAATAGTACATGAATACACCAACGATAGACTGTAGCAGTTGCCAGAAGGTTCGAGAAGAGCCACAAGCAGAAGAAGAACCAACCCTCGAGCGTACGAGAGTTGTAAATGAGCATAACAGCTGAGAGCCTGCGTTTTGGATGAAGATTGCATTCTGGAGAACGATTCATTACCGAAAAAGTTAACAAATGACTTTTAGTGTAGACATCGTACGATCTTGTACGAACACAAGTGCAATTCTCCAACGTACCGAGATAGTATTTAAGAGAGAAGGTTTCGCGGTCAAGAGTGGACCGACAGATGATCGGGAAGAGACCCGAGTATTCTAGCCTAGGATTGAACTTAAGTTTTGAGATAAGACTATAGATGCTGTCTCAAACTAATTTCAGTTGAGTTTATGTAGTATTGGTTTTCCAGTGTATAATAGTCATTATTCCAGGTGACCATGGCGGGTTGAAATAAGAGTCACTAAGTCGGGTATACCATGGAGGCTTGAAACTGGACCGGGACAAACATAGTTCTCCATACAATATGATTTATGATCGCTAGAAGGAACTGGCTCCGAATTGCGGGTACACCGCACGCAGGTGCTGCATGTTGGTATGCCATGCCCGAGGGCCCCGGGTTGTTGGTGTGCCGCATTGCGACATGCCGCATGTAAAGTATCGCATAGTCATGTGCCGAAAGATACGATATAGAACCAGGTAGAGTCCAAGTGTCCTTATACCCCCAGGTTCTGATGGAGTCCCAACGTATTCCATCAGAGTATACACCTGATTTATTAGCCAAGTGTCTATAAATTCCATATTCTGATGGAGTCCCAGTGAATTCCATCCGAATGTGCACACTATACCCAGCCAAGTGTTCGGGAGTGAGCAATGAAATCCCAGTGAATTCTATCTAAATGTGCACACTATACCCGACCAAGTGTTCGAGAGTGAGCAATGACTTGCAAGTAGGTCCTACCTGTTATATATCACCTGGTAGGGATCTCCGTCTAACCAGCCTACCCTGGTCAGCCTGGCGTGAGTGTAGCAGACCTTGTCTAATCGGGCCAGCCCGATCAGCCTGACAAGATAGGCATGCTCGTCTAATCGGCTAAACCCGATCAACCTGACGAAGCATGCAACAGACCTTGTCTAATCGGGCCAGCCCAATCAGCCTGACAAGGTAGACATGCTCATCTAATCGAGTAAACCTGATCAGCCTGATGAAGCATGCAACGGACCTTGTCTAATCGGACGAATTCGATCAGTCTAACAAGGTATATATGCTTGTCTAATTGGGTAAAGCCCGATCAATCTGACGAAGCACATATGGACCCTATCTAATCGGGTAAACCTGATCAGCCTGATACGGTTAGCACTTTCGTCTAATCTTGCAGCGCTCAATCAGCCTGACGAAGTGTACGGTAAATCTTGTCTAATCGGGTGAAACTCGATCAGCCTGACAAGGTAGACTGTCATAGTAAACAATTAAAGTTCAGTTCTCCCTAAGACTAGAAGCGTCGCCATAGCCAAGGCGATGCTTCTAAGAGGGAAAGATGGGCTTCCACCGAAGTTCCCAAGTTATAATTTCTAAAGTTCTGCCCTGGGACTTTCCAGAGGCACATAGCGAATTTTGGCGAACCGCCATGACAAACTAGTCCCGGAACTTGGGCTAATGGTGTATAACAACCATAATGCCGGGTAAATTATGGAGGCTTGAAATAAGAGTCATTAGTTCGAATTTGCCTGGTGGCTTGAAACTGAAATTTTCGTAGCATAGCCAAGATCACTAGTACGAGGAAGACCGAATTTGAAGCTATGAATACTAGTTTTGAGTTTTGACTTGTATTTTATTTTAGAATTTCCGAGGACGGAAATGTTTTAAGGGGGATAGATTGTAACACCCAGAATTTGTATTTACTATTTATGGAGCCCGACTATATTTCCATAAATATTAAGTTTCTAAATTTGATGCATGTATTATATTTATTTGCATTAAATTAAATAATTAGTATTAAAGACTAATCTATGGAGAAGTTATTCGATTTTAATTATTAAAGTCGAATTTATCTAGCCCAAGTATCGGTTGTATTTTGAAATCGAGCCTTGGAATGATCAGAAATTCTATTAAAGTGGAGCTCGAATAACTAATCTATTTGAACGTAATCATTTTCGAGCGAGTCCAATTATTTTAGCTGGCCCATTTAAGTTAATCGAGCACGTGTTCGATTTTATTTCGGCCATTTCATTTTAGTAAATCGAGCCCATAGTCGATTTTGAAATTTAAGCCCAATTATTTTAGTAGATTCGACTGACTAATTAAATTAGTCCAAGTCCGGTTAAAGTTTTAGCCGAGCATTTTAATATTTGGTCAATGTTCGACTTAATCAAGCCCAGGTCGAATTGAATTTACTAGCCCAATGTTAGGATTTTAAAAGCCCTAGTAGCAGTTTTATTTCTGGCCCAAGTCAATTTCATTGAAGCCCAAAGTTTGAGCCCAACAAAAACCAAATACCCTACTTCCCCTTATTGGTGTAAATACACCATCATCTCCCATCTCCCCACCATCACCACTTCGATTCAAAAATCCGACCAGCCACCTCGCAGCTCCAGCGAGCTGCCGTCGTCCAAGCTCCGGCGAGCTGCCGTCGTCCAAGCTCCGGTGACCCTCACGCCGGCGAGCTCAACCCCAACTGCGCTATACCTCACCGGCGAGCTCCCCACAGTCACAGCTCCTCACTGCCGCCATTCCCTTCACGGCGAGCTCGCGACCATGCCCGTCATCACCGAAAAAGCGCAGCTCTCTTCTCGGCGTCCCTGCAGCAGGTCTCTTCCCGGCGACCCCGCAGTTCGGCGAACCAGTCCAGCCCTTCCGCCATTGCCTCCATTTCCGACGACCTCAGCTCAAGTGCCGACCACCTCTGTCCGCACTTTTATGTTCCAGCTCCGACGTCCTCGAGCCATGCACCACCAGCTTCGGTCCCAGCTTGTTCAAACCGCCATCCTCAGTCTGCTCGCAAGGGTCTGTTCAGCCCTTTCACGGCAAGCTCCGAACGTCGGCGAAGCCGCTGCAGCTCCGACCCGCAGCTTCAGACCCGTACGAGCCCACTCAACCATTTTCTGGCAAGTTGCAACACTTCCAACGATTCACAACAAGCCACGGCGAAGCACAACCCCTAGTTGCCGGCAAGCAGCTCACGGTCTTCGATTCATGAGCCCAGCACCCCGTTCGCATCTAGTCCTCACGCGTGAGCCTACCGAGGTCTTCACGATAGACCCGAGTCATTTTTGTCGAGCCCGGACCATAACTGAGGCCCTCACCTCAGATCCACACCAGCTGCGGGCTCACAACACCAATCCCGGGTAGCCCGACCCGATTTTGAAACAACAACGTGTTCACTAGCCCTAGCTATCTTCCGATTTCTATTTCGAACCCCTCGGGAGGTATAATAGGTGAAATTCTTTCTCCATAGCATTAGACAACAAAATTAGTTAATTATAAAAATGAGTTTTGGGATTTTTCGAGCAAAATATGAATTTATGTGATTTTATCGAGTTAAATGACAAGAAATTCGTAATAAATATGGAGTGACCCGAAAATTATGAAACTAACTCGATAAATCATAATTCAATGTCTTGAGGATTAGGTGCGAATTTGAGAAGATTTAGTGTTCGTTTAATAAAAGAACGAGATTTTTGAAGTACTTGACCGGTTGAAGCGATTACTAGATAAATGGGTAAGGAGTTGAATTTTGACTCGATATTTTGACCATGGACCGTGTACGTGTTGAATATGGTGTGTTTCGAGTTTCATATTTTTTGGACACCGTTTTGACCTAGATTAAAGATCGAGACTTAGCCTCATTTCGCGATAAATATAGAAAAATAGCCGGATATGATTTTAGCTGCAGTTGATGGATGTAAAATCCTTATAAATCACCGAGAAATTATGACTTAAGTATCCGACTTAAAATGAGTTAAAATTTTCGAGAATTAGAAACCCTAGTTTTATCCAGTTTTGATAGCCGGGTAATTTTCGGATCCGAGTTTAATGAATCAAACCCTAGTACCATTTAAATAATTTTGACGTCATAGCATAAATCCGTAACGCGTATCGTCACTCCGCTCAAGTGCTCGACTCTCGTCCGACCATTGGAGCCGAACCGCCGAGTGCGGGCCCGTGCACCGAGTCCAAGTCAAACCCCGAGTGCTTGCTCGTGCATCGATTCCATCCGACCTACCGTCTACGCGCCGTTCCGTTAGCCGTGGTCCAAGCATGCCCCTGTGTCAGTGACCGTGGCACCATTTCAAACTCGTGCATCGGATAAGCCGTGTCAGTCGAGTTCGTGCCGACCCGAATTGCCACGCCGAACTCGTACCACGGTGAAATTGAGCTGCACATAGTCAAGCGAATAACCGACCAGCTCCGAGTGAGCTGTCGGTCCATTTCAGTTGAACCTGTCCGGTCAGTCCGGACGGTTCGAGATATATTTCAGATAGAATCTCAGATAAATTTCAGATTCAATCAGATTAAGATTTCAGATATATTTAAGATTTCAGATATAGTTAAGATTTTAGATCCAGATATATTTAGAATTTAAGTCAGATTTTAGTTTCAGATTTAGAAATATTTTAGAGAACTCTAGTATGCCTCAAAGACAATAAATTTACAAAAATCAGCTTGTAAATCCCTAAAATGATTTTAAAGTCGAGTGAGCGAACCTAGACAACTCAGATAATATAATTTGAGTTTTCAGTTTAAGATAAGTACTTAAAACATATTTTGTGCTTATATATTTTGTAGCTTGTGGAGAGTCGAGCCTCCGACAGTTGCAAACCATTCAGCACTTGAATTTCAGCATATTAGGTGGGACCCTGTACTGGGTACTACATTTTCTATAATCGCAATACCATGGCTGTGGTATGTATGTAATATTCCGCCCGAATAGAGGCAATTACCTAGCGAGTAGATCCTTTATAGCTAGGCGAATCGAATGCTAGTTAAGATGAGAGAAGATTTCTAGTGCAGCCTTGAGTTAAGTGGATTCAGAACCCTAGAGCAGCCTTGAGTTAAGTTTAATTCCAGATGATCTTAGAATAATTCTTCTAAGGGACATTGATCTAGAGATAGGTTTCGTCATAACCAAGTGTTTCGAATCCCCAGTAGTATCAAGGACTCTAGTGTAGTTGTGAGTTAAGCTCCAACCTTAGAAGTGCATAAGAGTTAGTTTTGCCCTAGTATGGGCAACGACCTACATATTAGTTCTCATCGTGAGCGTGAAGACCTAGTGTTCTTCTCGCCTGTTAAGCAGCCAGTTGAGCAGTAATTATATACAATCAGTTGAGCAGCTATTTGAATTAGTAGTTGAGCAACAACTATAGACTATATACTTATTTATACGCATTTGTGATGTGTTCTATCATATTAGTTGTATGCTTAGTTTGTGATGTTTTTTTTATCATATTAGATGTATGCTTAGGTTGTGATGTGCTTATCATATCAGATGTATGTTAAGTTCGCGATGTTGCAGTTATAGTTAGCCGGTTGAGTAACAATTATAGTTAGTCAGTTGCGCAGTCATTATAGTTAGTCAGTTGAGAAGTCATTACAGTTAGTTAGTTGAGCAGCATTTATAGTCAGCCAGTCGAGCACCCATTATAGTAGTCAGTTAAGCATCAGTTATAGTATCCAGTCGTGCAGAAATTATAGACAGTCAGCTGAGCAGCGGTTATTGGCAGTAAGCTAAATAGCAGCTATAGATAGTTTGTCGATTTAAGTGTTTATTGGATGAATGCCTAATCTGTTAGTAAAATGTTCATCATCATATCGATTTAAGTGTTTATAAATAGTTTGCCTAATCTGTTAGTAAAATGTTCGAAAATTATAACAGAGCTTTCTTTTTATAGCGCGAAAAATTTACTCTGAATTTAGTAAGTCTAGGCGGGGTGTTACACATACGTTCCAAGAATCGCTTAAACTTAACTTCCCCAAGAAATAAGGTCAAAGCTGGATGGTCGAAGAACAAAAATAAGTCATTCTCAAAGGTCATGGCTTATATTGAAGGAGCAAAGTAAAGATACATACGGAACACAATAAAATTAAGCAAACACCATGAGCAAAGAGGAAAGGAGAGGAGAAAATGCAGTAAAAACTCAGTGGTGAGGAGCGATAGTGAGGATGATGGAGCGGGTGACGCTCGAGGAGAGATGGGTGGTCGGTGGGGCGATGCGGAGAAGAGGAGGCAAGATGATAGTGGTCGAGGGGAGCAGAGAGGAGAGATGCCCGAGAAAAGAGGCACGATTTACTTGATTTCAGGAAGACCAACGGATGGTGATTCAAACAATGCGAGAAAGGAGCATGTGCGGGCAATTAAGCGTAAGAGAGAGGATGTTGGGTAACTGGTCAAATGTTAGTGCTCAGCTTTCGAGCGGAGGATGCTGAGGGGATATCATTACCCCACAATGACACGCTGGTGATCACGGCGGAGGTTGCAGGGTTTGATGTGAAGAGGGTGTTCATCGATATGGGAAGTTCGGTCGATGTGATGTTCTATGATTGCTTCACGCAGATTAACAAACAATTGAACTTGGAGTTGAAGATAGTGGCGACGGCTTTGTATGGTTTTAGTGGAGGCGGGTGATGCCGATGAGAGAAGTGAGTTTAACAGTGGCGTTGGAATTAGGTGATACGAGGAAGGTGCAGATGGTGAGATTTGTGGTGATGGGAGCTGAATCCTCGCACAATATTATCCTGGGGAAGACTGGCCTGAACGCGTATCAAGCGGTCGTGTCGACGTACCACATGACGATCAAGTATCCGGTGGGCGAAAACGTGGGCGAGATCGCGGAAGACCAGCTTACCTCGAGAAGCTACTACCAAACAACTGTGAGCAACAACATACAGATATCGAGGAAGCAAATGAAGGGCAGTGAGTAAGTGTCGGATCGACCGGGTGGGCTGAGGTTAAAGAAGGAGAAGGATAGGCGAGAAAGGCGAGCTCGAGACAATTTCCAGCCGGTCATGGTGTAACACCCCGCTACTTGTAATACATCAGAGTACGCGATTTTCGCAAATTTTCTGAATAAATAAATAAACTTCTTATTTTGCGAAACTGATTCGGGGGCTACCGTGAAAA
>CACSLK010021781.1:14630-27222 GCA_902706635.1 Striga hermonthica | reverse complement strand
AAAAAAAAAAAAACATACGAAAGGGAACGTAATCACACAACCTCATGCAATGAACATAAACAAAAAGCAATAAATGCAATCACGAAAAACAAACACAAAAGAACACAAGGAAAAGAAATAAGAGAAAAAGAAAATAGGGAAAAGAACGCGCGTACTCTACATGGTGGTGTTCCACCGTGTGTCCAAATGGTGTTCCTTCGGTGAGAAAAAGAGCCGGGGTCGTCGCCCCGAGAGTCCACGAGCTTGTTCAACTTTGTCATCTCAAGAAATCACACGATTATTCATAGCCAACTAGCTTGTAAGGGCCCCGGTATATCGTCAATACATGCCTGACCCGATCAACGGGTGCCCTAACATTAGCGGGAATGACCCTTTTCTTTCCTTTGTCCTTGCTTGCCGTAGCCTTTCGTTTTGGAGCCATGTATGCACATCGAGAGTAGAATGGTCGAGCACCAATGATAACAACGTTTAACGCACACTCAAAACATTTCAACCAACCACTACAACCTCTTCCATTCAACAACCCCAACAATTCAACAATCAAAAGCAAACACCTACGAGCAACACCTCGACTACCAACCTAATATCCCAACTCCAATTCAACAATCGAGCCGAATCAAACCAATTTCAACAATGATAACCAAGATCAACAATCTCAATCTCCAAAACACCACAAAATATACTATGTATAGTCAATAAATCGAGCAACTAAGGTTCAAGACAAAGTACCTCGGAGAATGCACGAGCTAAGGTGGTGAAATGATGTGCTGGAAGTGAGGTGTAGCTCAGTCGCCGGAGCTTGGGGCTCGGGCTCAAGAATGGCGGTGCAAAGTGGTGTTCACCGGAAATGCCCGTGTTGGAGGTGTTGCAGTTGCGACTCGAAGGTGGTGGTCGGAGGTGGAGCTCATCAGATTAGAGAGGGGGGAGCGGCTCACGGCTGTAGCTCTAGCTCGCTGGAGTGAGGAGCCGCTGAGATCTCAAGCGGTTGCGGAGGTCGATTAGCTGGGCCCGGTCGTTGGGGCTGTGCGTCGCCAGAAGTTACAGAGGAGGTGGAGGTCGTGACTGGGCGGCAGCTTGTGGTCGCAGGAGCTGCTCGTGAGTGCTGGGAGGCCGCGAATGCTGGTTTCGCGGGCGCGAGTTGTAGGGCTGGGTGCAGGCTGCCTCGGGCCTGTGCGGCCTGGGGCCATTTTTTCCACACTTAGGCATATTTTGAGCTTTTTCGACCAACTTTCGACCCGATTTCACCCAAATCTTCCACACTCCCCGGAACTTTCTCAATAAAATTTTTGCCCCGGCATTAACAGGTCGGTAATGCCGAGCGGGTCGGCTCGAGCGTTTCTCAATAATTTCCATACTTAGCTCAAATTTTCAACACTCTGCCATCTTTCAACCCATTTTTCAATAGAATCTCGGCTCCGAGTCTCATTTCCTTCTCCAAAAAAAATACTGTGTTCGTGTGGCTAGCGGGGCTATTTACTTCCGATAAAAAGCAAAAATTGAGAAAAAGCAATAACCGTGGGTTGCCTCCCGCGATGCGCTCCTTTTAACGTCTTGAGCTCGACGTCCCCAACGAAAATCAACTGGGGTCCGAGAAAAAGTGTCGATCATGTCACGCTTTTGTATTCTCCAAAATAGCCGATTCAGTAACACGGAACAAAGGCGGGCTAAATACACTCTCATGGCCAAGTTCTTGTGAAACCGAGAACGGATATCAACAACCACCAAGAGGAGAGATGAATCCTTACGAACCGAGACTCCATACTCGACCTTCGAATATATTAAAATATCCGTGAAGCACGTCGAATCAATCACGGGCATCGTTTGCACTATCTTGAACGTGTACTCATCAAGCTCAAGCATCAGGAGTACGGACATAGGCACACTAAACTCCTCCAAATGGCCACGATCCTCAATAATACGAAATGACGACCCAAAGGACATGAGAACCACGCCATACTCAACATCACAAGTCGACTCATCAATCAACGCACACCTTAGGTCAACGACATCACATAATAGCTCGGAATCCTCCTCAACTACATCCATAACATCATTTACTACCACATCCTCCTCCTCAAAATCATCCTCCCGAGCACTTTCAAAACCATTCGACTCATGAATAGGCACAATCAACTCCTCAAAATAATTCTCTTCCATACCATGCACCATATCAACACTCGATTCCATATGCTCACTCTCAACAAAAGAATTCGAACTCAAGATGATGAGTCTACTTTGGGATCTGAAGTGAACCGGTGGAAATGGGCTTTGATCTGCTCGAACCGCCTCCAATTCGCCTTCGAACCGCCACAAACACCTGCAAGAACTCAACACCGGAGATGTTCCCGGTGAAGAGCCTCCCGACGATCAAGTCAATATGGGAGCAATGAAGATGAGCACTGCTCAGTAGGAGCAGCAGCTGGGAAAATGAATAGAGAATGAAAAGTTAGGGTTTGGAGTCACCTCACCTCCTTTATATAGAGGCATAACACTTACCTGAAGTCCCCAAAATACCCTGGCCGACTTACACGAAGTGTCCAAAATGCCCTGGTCGGTTCGCATTCCGTCCACCTCCTAGTCAGCATCCATATTCCTTCTTATTCTTGGCAGATTCACTCTTGCTTGGAGGTATTCTTATGATAAGTTAAAGTATATAGAAGTCGTCGGAGGTCTTGGTGCCTCGAGGCGTCATGAGTCGACTTCGGGCATTGTTGAGTCGACTCACGTCATTCTTTATCATCCGTAGGTCATGTTATGTCGATCCGTCTCTTTGAGAGAGGTCGACTTCTGGGAGTCGACTTCTGGAAGTCGACTGAGAGAATCACCCGGGACTTGTTAAGCCGAAGACAATTCTCAGGAGGCTCTTAGGAAGAATCGACTTTATGGAAATCGATTCCCTGATGTCTGTTAGTGTAGATCGACTCATATGCCTAACATCCGACTGGGTAGTTAATGTTTGGACCGCTATGCCGCAATGTGACTATATCATCTAGTTCCCCCCCCCCCCCAAAATTACTCGAAGCGATTATGAGATTAAGAGTAAATTTGACGACTGAGTAGCTAGCTCGAGTCTTTCCACATGCTAAACTTTGCTATTTGTTGTTTTCCTAGATCAGGTCCTTTTAGGGCGTCTTCCCCTCAGCCAATTTCCCTGGTCCCAGTCGCTTTCATCTGTTTCTCGACTCGTGAACAGTTCTATCGCTTTTACTTGTATAGATTCCCACATTGGTTGAATAAGCCTGAATTTTCTTTCAAATTTCAAAATTCAAAGAGGTGTGGAACCTGATAAGACACATTCTCTCTCAACCGCTTCGTATTCCGCGCATCATCTTGTCCGTTGGATCTGCCTTTAATCCAAGGGCTAGGGCTTCACAATTTCGCCTATAAGTATCCTTCCTCATCCCTTTTCACCTTTTTTTCGCACATCTTTCTCGAGCCTTCTACTTTTTTCGGCAACCAAGTTCACCGGCGCTTGCTTTTTTCCGGCCGTCTTCTCAGATTTTCAGGACTTCTCCAACCAGGCCATCATGTGTAAGTTTCCTTTGCTCTTCATTTACTATGATTATATGTTTGTTTGTTTCCTTGGTTCCGTGATTGTTCTATTTTTCTGGGCTCTGCGTTCGGAGTTCATAAGGGTTCTTCGTGCTTTTTGGTGTTATTTAAATAATCTTTGGTGATTTTTCTTCGTTAGATCTTCAATCGTGGATTTCTCGTTTTCCTAAGTGTTTTCATTCGTCAGCCGATTTAATATGAGAAGTCGACTCTTCTGCCCTCCTATGGGTCGACTAGTGTCGACTAAACATCCTTGTGCCCAAGTTCTTGGGGATCTTCCTTCCTTCTTTCATTTTTCTGTCGAGTCGACTCGAATTAGGGATGACTCGTATGCTTACCCTGCTTCTTCATTTTTTTATTTCTTCTAGAGCCGAGTCGTGGCTATGATTGTCCTCACCTGCTGACTGCCGCTTTCTCTCTCTTTTTTAGATTCCGACTCTGATCCTGTTTCTGATCTCTTGCTCGTCAAATTGATGACTATTCGAGTTCCGATTCTGTACAAATAATCGCGGTCGGATCGAAATCCCAATGTCGAGCCAGAGAATTCTGTTCATTCCACTGCCTCGTCCTTCAGAATCGACTGGGACGTGTATATTCAGGCACTGTTGTTGGGGACTTTAATTGAAAGCCCTGAGACTTCTTCGGCACCCCAGAGTCTCTTCGACTTAATTTAATTCCTCGAGGTATTCTCCTTAGGCTCTTGGACATTCTTGTGTATAAAACAAGTCTTGTACATTCATTAATGATAGCTCCCTCTGTCGAGCCTGTAACTTTAGCCTGTCCTATAGCAAAGTTAGTTGTTCAATCCCTTTTGTTATGCCTCTGCAGCCGAAATCGATGGCTTCAGGGAGTACAGTGGTCTTCCCTCCAACTGGGAGTTGGTTGCTCCTACAATTAATGACGACCTCGAACATCCCCCCTGTGGCTATTTTACATTTTTCGTTGATCAAATAATGTCGGGATTGCGCTTCCCGATCCAACATGAGCTGTTGTCATTGAGCAATCTGTATGATGTACCCATAAATCAGTTCACTCCCAACTCCATCCGAATAATGGTGGCTTTCATAGTCGTCTCACGAATAGTTCTAGGTAGTTTTGTGCCCGAGTTTTTTCTTTACTGTTACGGATATAGGTTAAGCAAATACGCTCATTGCCTAGGTCGTCGTCCGGGGGTATCTTTCCTTGATGATCTCTCTTCTAACATTAACGAGTGGAAGAAGAAGTACTTCTTCATCCGACCTGCTCCCGGCCAGTATCCTTTCACCAATCGTTTGGATTACCAGCAAGGTGAAACAGCACAAACGCCCTCGCTCCTCACAATTTGCGGACATGTTGGAGGAGTTGAATAAGCAGGTGTGAATTGCTCGTCGACTAACTAAGGATAGTTCTCTTCTTAATCATGTAGGGATTTGTATCGACAAGAGTGTTCCTCGAGTCGGCGATCCTCGTAAGCTTCTTTCTCTGTTTTCGACTTACTGTCAATCGCCTGGGTATTTTTCACCGGTTTCCATTATTTGATGTGTATATACATGATTATCATCTCATTTACTGACCTTTTCCCTATTTTTTTATGTCGACAGTGAAAGACTTGGCCTGTTTCGAGTCCAAGAAAGGTAAGGTAGGCGACAAGTCCGTCGCTCCTCCTGCCCCTCCGAAAAAACCTGACTGCGGTTCAGGTTCTGGTTTCAAGGTTGCGGCAGTCGAGACGACTGCCGCCAAAAAGTCTAGGGTCGTGCTTCCCTCGGCTGCTAAGCCGAGTCAACAGCTGGGCTCCCATTCCCGCAAAAGCGCTCAGGATCAGAGGGATGTGACCCTGGTGCCAGCTCTTTGAAACGCCAAAAAAGGAAAGAGCCGGCAGTCGAGAATGATGCGGGGCAGTCGTCCTCTGTGAAGGTGCAGCCCGTGACCTTGGAGCAGCCTTCTCGGCTTTACGACAATCCTGAACCCCTCCAAATTCTTCATTATCTCCACTTGACTCTCCCTGAAGACGACAGGACTCAAACCAACGGTAACCCTTATCATCGGGCCAGTTATACTGCTCGACTCGTCCTCGGGTAGGTTTTGTTTTCTATACTCTTTCTTCTATCGGAACTTTATCTTGACGTTTTCGTTATTTCATTCATTAACTTTTTACTTTTGCAGCTTCTCACATGCATCCTCCCATCTATGATCGAGGAGGCTACTTCCCCCCAGACCAACGTAAAGGTTTTGGGGGAAAAGTACACGGCTAAGTGTAAGGAGCTCGAGGAGAAGGAAGAGAAGCTCAAGGGTGCTAACGCCGTCATTGCCAAGCTCCGACTCGAGAAGGAGACAGCTTCCCGGAAGGTCAGGAAGTTGAAGGCCGACTTGGCCAAGGCCACCGACGAAGCCATGGTGAGAGAGAGAACGGGCTTCAAGAAGGCTGCAGGAACTTCTTGAAGTCCCCGACAGGTGCAGTCTTCTTAGAACACTACCGCAAGGCTGTGGTCGAGGCGTTCTGTGACTCACCTAAATTCCTCGACAGGCTAGTTCCCGGGGCAATTCAATATTTCGACTTCGCTTGCGACACGTGGGAGAAGGCTGTGGCTAAGTCGGACTTATCCGGGAAATCGGCCGGACAGTCGTAAAGAAGATCCTTCTGACTATCCCTGATGGGTTGGCCTCGAGGTGAAGGCCATTCATGCGGCCAAGCTTTCTTCTCAACTCGAGGTTCACCCATCTCCTTTGGCCGGCCCGATCGAACTGATTGGGCCAAGTGGGGCTGGTTATGAGGTGGAGGAGTCGGTTGATGAGAAGATAGAGGTTGAGCGGCCGGATGAGCAGCTGGGGACGGAGCCCGTCGAGGGGGAAGGTGTCGGGACTGAGCCTGTGAACGATGAGAACGCTGCCGAAAAGTCGACTGCCTACTCTCAGGCCTGATGTTCGTTTGTTTGTTTTGTTTGTTCTTTTCTTTATTGCCACACTCGACCTATTTTCTGAAGTTGTAAAGGTCGAGGTGGCTTTCGGATGTACTAGACGTTTTCTCTAATATAATGTTAATCATTTCTATTTAATATAATGCTCTTATCCTGCTCGTCGTTTCTGTACTTTGTCGACTCTTCGTGGTTATGCTTGTGGTTTTTCTTTCAATTGCTCCTAGTTATTTATCTCGTCTTACTATGTCTTCTCCCAACCCTTCTTGTGAGCTGGTCTAAGTCGAGCAACGATTTTAGCAGCTTCATAGCTGTTAAATGAAAGTTTCTCAACTCGTCTTCTCCCAACCCTTCTTGCGAGCTGGTCGAAGTCGAGCAACGATTTTAGCAGCTTCATAGCTGTTAAACAAAAGTTTTTCAACTCGTCTTCTCCCAACCCTTCTTGCGAGATGGTCGAAGTCGAGCAACGATTTTAGCAGCTTCACAGCTGTTAAACGAAAGTTTTTCAACTCGTCTTCTCCCAACCCTTCTTGCTAGCTGGTCGAAGTCGAGCAACGATTTTAGCAGCTTCATAGCTATTAAACGAAAGTTCTTCAACTCGTCTTCTCCCAACCCTTCTTGCGAGCTGGTCGAAGTCGAGCAACGACTTTAGCAGCTTCATAGCTGTTAAATGAAAGTTTTTCAACTCGTCTTCTCCCAACCCTTCTTGCGAGCTGGTCGAAGTCGAGCAACGATTTTAGCAACTTCATAGGTGTTAAACGAAAGTTTTTCAACTCATCTTCTCCCAACCCTTCTTGCGAGCTGGTCGAAGTCGAGCAACGATTTTAGCAGCTTCATAGCTGTTAAATGAAAACTTTTCAACTCGTCTTCTCCCAACCCTTCTTGCGAGCTGGTCGAAGTCGAGCAATGATTTTAGCAGCTTCATAGCTGTTAAACGAAAGTTTTTCAACTCTTCTTCTCCCAACCCTTCTTGCAAGCTGGTCGAAGTCGAGCAACGATTTTAGCAATTTCATAGCTGTTAAACGAAAGTTTTTCAACTAGTCTTCTCCCAACCCTTCTTGCGAGCTGGTCGAAGTCGAGCAACGATTTTAGCAGCTTCATAGCTGGTAAACGAATGTTTTTCAACTCGTCTTCTCCCAACCCTTCTTGCGAGCTGGTCGAAATCGAGCAACTATTTTAGCAGCTTCATAGCTGTTAAACGAAAGTTTTTCAACTCGTCTTCTCCAAAACCCTTCTTAAGAGCTGGTCGAAGTCGAGAAATGATTTTAGCAGCTTCATAGCTGTTAAACGAAAGTTTTTCAATTTGTCTTCTTCAAACTCTTCTTTCGAGCTGGTCGAAGTCGAGCAACGATTTTAGCAGCTTCATAGCCGCATACTTTGTAGCCTTCTCGAGATTCTGCTTGAAATATAACTTCGTAGTCACATGTTCGTACCCTTTTCAGAATACAACTTCATAGTTTTTTGTTAATCGACTTCGTAGTCGCAGGCTTCGTAGCCTTTTCGAAACACAACTTCATAGTTGTTTGTTAATCGACTTCGTAGTCGCAGGCTTCGTAGCCTTTTCGGAACACAACTTCATAGTTGTTTGTTAATTGACTTCGTAGTCGTAGGCTTCGTAGCCTTTTTGGAACACAACATAGTTGTTTGTTAATCGACTTCGTAGTCGCAGGCTTCGTAGCCTTTTCAGAATACAACTTCATAGTTGTTGGTTAATTGACTTCGTTGTCGCAGGCTCCGTAGCCCTTTCGGAATACAACTTCATAGTTGTTGGTTAATCGACTTCGTAGTCGCTAGAGTTAGCCGGCTTCATAGTCGTTTTGAAAAATTCGATTTTTAAAGCAATCATAATAAGGTTGACATAGAAATGTAAAAGACATAATTGAAGCATAAACTTGCGATTCATTTCATTACTAAATTTGATTTGAATATTGTTCAATAAAAAAAAGGAGTTTGAAATATTGCCTTAAGCATAAAAACGTTTGAGATGGATCACGTGTCAGGACCGCGGCAGCTGTCGACCTTCTCCATCCTCGAGTTCATATGCGCCTCTCTTGAGCACTTTTGTGACAGAGTAAGGTCCTACCCAATTAGCTTCATGCTTTCCGACATGTTTGAGGGCGTCTGCTCGGTTGAGGACGAGATCTCCCATCTGAAACCGTCTGGTTCGGACTTTCTTGTCGAAGGCGACACGCATTTTCTGTTTGTATTCCACTGATCGCACCCAAGCTTTTTTTCGCACTTCTTCAATCAGGTCAAGGGCTTCCTCAATCATTTCCTTGTTTTTCTTTTCCTCATAGAATGTCGACCTATGGGAGTTCAAGCCGACTTCGATGGGAAGGAGTGCGTCCATTCCGTAAACCATGTGAAATGGGGATTGACCCGTTGAACTTCTCGAAGTTGTCCGATAAGCCCATAAGACAGTTGTTAGCTCGTCAACCCAGGCTCCTGATGCTTTCTCTAACCTCTTCTTCAATCCTTGAAGGATTGTTCTGTTTTTTACCTCGACTTGGTCGTTTGCTTGAGGATGTGCTACTGAAGTAAATCATTGTTTGATCCCCATGTCGAGCACTAGGTTTGGATCTGTTTTCCCTGGAATTGCGTTCCGTTGTCCGAAATCAACACCTTTGGAATTCCAAATCGACAGCAGATACTGTTGAACAGAAATTGTATCATTTTTCTTCGGTGATCTTTGCCAGGGGTTCTACCTCGACCCACTTGCTGAAATAGTCGACTGCGAGTACAAGGAATTTTCTGTGTCCCGTTCCCATTGGAAATGGACCACTAAGTCGATTCCCCATTGGGCAAAGGGAATTGGAGAATTGATTATCGTCATGAATTCGGTCGGGATATGAGTGATTTGCCCATGGCGTTGGCATTTTTCGCATTTCTGGACCAATTGTTCTGCCATTGTCCGAATATTAGGCCATGAGTAGCCTGCTATCAAAGCTTTTCCGGTTAAGGCCCGAGACCCTATGTGTGCTCCGCAACATCCTTCGTCAATTTCTTTCAGGACATGGATTTCTTCGTCATCGGAAACACATCGTAGATGGAGTCCGACCAGCGACTTCTTATACAAAATCCCATCAACTTCAAAGTACTTACTTAAATATCGAGCCACCTTTTCTGCTTCATTCTTGTCTCCTGCAGGTACTCAGCCCTGCAAGAGTTCACGAATCGACTTCCTCCCATCGTCTTTTTCATCGACTTCCATCGTTCCGCCCAGCACGCTGTCTTCCAAATGCATGGTGGTGAAGGAATTTCCCATTTTTCCATCATTCAAACTCGCAATTCTTGCGAGCCAGTCTGCTCGTTTGTTTTCCTCTCGCGGGACTTGTGTTAGCTCAAATTTTCTAATCCCTGCACAAGGCTTTGGATTTCCTCTACATATTTCATTATACGTTCTTTCTTGATTTCGCAGGTTCCCGTCACTTGTCCGACTACAAGTTGTGAATCAGAATGTGCCACTACCTCCGTGGCCCCTCCACCTCATGCGAGTTGAATCCCTTTAATAAGCGCCTCATACTCAACTTTGTTGTTTGAGGCTTTGAACCCTATTCTTATAGAGAAATCCAGATGCTCGCCCTCGGGCGACACGAAGACGATCCCGAGGTCCGATCCCTTGGCCGCAGAGGAGCCATCGACATGCATCATCCATTCCTTTTCTTCGCCTTTAGTACAGTCTTGGATGAAATCAGCCAACGCTTAAGCTTTTATGGCCCGCCTGGATTCATATCTGATAGAATACTCGCTTAATTCGACCGCTCATTTCACCAGTCGACCTGAGACAGTAGGTCGACCCAGTGTTTCTCCAAGCTGAAAGTTTGTCCTTACTAGTATGGTATGGTTCAGAAAATACGGGCTCAACTTTCTTGCCGTTATCACAAGAGTTAGGGCAACCTTCTCAACTTTAGAGTATCTCGTCTCGGCTCACTGGATTACTCGACTGGTGTAATATATTGGTTGTTGGGAACCTCCTTCCTCTCTCAATAATACTGAGCTCAATGAAACTAAACCCACAGATATGTATAGCACCAACTCGTCACCGGGCTCAGGTTTTGTTATTAGGGGCAGCTCGCTCAAGAACTCCTTCAGCTTTTCGAATGCCATTTATGCCTCGTCACTCCACAGCAAAGTCGACTTCTTTTTGAGCAATTTAAAGAATGGGAAGCTTCTTTCTGCAGCTCCAGCAATGAACCTGCTTAGCCAAAAAATCGACCGGTCAGGACTTGCACCTCCCTGATGTTCCTTGGTGGGGCCATATCGAGTATTGCCTTCACCTTTTCCTTGTTTACTTCGATCCCTCTTTCCGTGACAACATAACCAAGAAATCGTCCTACCTTTATGTTTGTTATGTCTTTGTGCTTATTTTCTTGTGTTTTATGCATTTTATTTTGTGGTTTTTAGGTCCATTTTTAGGCTCGACCAGTCCATTTTGTCGTGTTTTGTATATTCTTGCTCTTGTATAGCTTGTTCGTATTTTTGCGCATTTTCTCTTTGTTTTTGGTGTGATTAGGTCCATTTCATCGAGCACGAGGAGACAAACCGTCCAAGCCGTCCAATTTGGAAATTCCGACCAAACCATACCCGGAGTAAGAGCATTCAAAGACAAGAATTTTGGTCCAAGTTTCAGGGAATCGGAGTTCGGTGCGAGAAGATAGAGCGAAATGAAGAATCAAGCACGAACCGAGCCTCGCGCCCCGCACGCACGCACGACTGCACACGCCGCGCGAACCACGCTGCATGCCTCGTTGAATCTCGCGGACTCGCAGAACTTTCAGCGGTGTCGAGAGTGTCCCTAACCATCGTGTCGCGCGCTCGCCGTGTGATCCGCGCCATCGAGAGCTGTCACAAGCCATTCCCGCGAGCTCGCCCCAGCTTCCGCGACCTCGAGAGCACTGCGTGGCCTTGCCTAGCCCACGCCCGCGAGCCCGCCATCATTCCCGCGACGTCGAGAGCCCCCCTTGCCCGTGCACTTGTGTTGCCTAGTGCTCGCGAGCTCGCGAATTTTGCAGCTACCTCGAGAGTGCCTTAGTAAATGTGCGCGTTTTTAGTGTGTGTTTGTGGTGTAGCTATATATAGACATCTTGCTTTGTATTTTTGGGAACAACTCTCATTTCCCAACTTTTAAGTTGGGAAAATCCTCTCTATTATTTTTATGCTTGGGTTAGGAGCTCTATTACTCATATTTTCCGGCAAGTTTCCAGCGACATCATTTTATTTCAAGTTTCGAACTTTTCCATCCAGTGTTCTTCACGCATGCATTAGGAGAGTGGGTAATTAGCTTTAATCCTCATTACTTCGAATTTGCCCTCTTTTGCTTATGATGTGTTTCAAGGTGAATGTGGTTTTGCTTGTTGATCGGAGGAATGTTTGATTCTTGTAGCTCGTCGACGTGTGTTAGGGATTAGTTTGTTCTTATCTTGTTTAAAGATTGCGACTTTGTTTAAAAGTGTAGTCATTTAGTAGAAAGCTCGATTTAATGACCTAGGATCACTTGGCAATGTTGATGTCCCTCGGTTCTTTTTGTGTTTATTCGAGTGATAGAGACCCCGGTTGACCTAAAGCTCTCATCTTTGTTTTTACGTTTTCACTTGCTTTCGATTTCCAATTGCGAGTAGTGTTTAATTCAAACCCCCAATTTGCGAGTAGAATGTTTAGGACCTTTTTGGTTGTGTGACTTTGACAACTAGGTAGTGAACGAAGCTCCGAAGAGCCTTCCTTTGAGAACGACCCGAGTCGGGTAGCTCGGTTACCACATGCCCACCAAATTTATACTCAACAAAATGGAGCCGTTGCCGGGGAAGGCGAGTAGGACGCCAAGTTTGCTATCTAGTTGTCGTTTGTTTCCGTGTTTCTCTTGTTTTTTTTGTGCTCTTTGCTCGTTTTTGCGTGTTTCTCTTGATTATTTGCTTATTTTACATTTCTCTTGCTTTTGCTTTTGTGCCCGTGTAAATATTATGTGTTTTTAGTTTTGCTTTTTGTTATTTTCTCTTTTGCCTCGTGTGCCTTGGGTTGTTTTTCTTGTTCTTGTGCGAGGTATTACGCTTGAGGAGCCCGGATGGATCCCTATTCTCACTATTACGCGGGGAGCTGATTTCGTGGATACCCCGACAATTCTCAAGGGGAGATGAACTCATTTGGCCCGAGCC
>CACSLK010021781.1:0-11842 GCA_902706635.1 Striga hermonthica | reverse complement strand
TGTGTGACTTTGACGACTAGGTAGTGAACGAAGCTCCGAAGAGCCTTCCTTTGAGAACGACCCGAGTCGGGTAGCTCGGTTACCACATGCCCACCAAATTTATACTCAACACTTTACCCCAAAGGCACACTTGCTCGGATTCAGTTTCATTCCAAACGCTCTAAGGGTTTCAAATTTTTCCCTTAGGTCGCCTGGGTGTGAAGTCGAAGACTTACTCTTCACCAAAATTTCGTCCACGTATACTTCCATATTTTGCCTGATCTGGGGTTTAAACATGCGATCTATCAATCGTTGGTAGGTTGCTCCCGCATTCTTCAGGTCCGAAGGGCATGACGACATAACAGTATGTCACCTTGCTCGTCACGAAGCTTACTTTACTTTGATCTTTCGGGGCCAAGGGGATTTGATGATACCCTTGAGATGCATCCATCATACTCGATAGCTCGCAGCCAGCTGTTGAGCCAACTAGCTGATTGGTAAGGGATAATGATCCTTCGGACACGCCAGGTTCAAGTCGCGGAAGTCGATGCACATGCGCCATTTGTTTAGTGCCTTTCTCACCATTACTGTGTTAGATATCCATTCAAGGAATTGGATTTCTTTTATATGTTTAGCCTTCAACAGTTTGTCCACCTCGACTTCTATGGCTCTGTCGATTTCAGCCCCATGATGCCTGAGTCGCTGCTTCACTGGTTTTTTGAGGGGGTCGACATTAAGCTTGTGTTCCATGACTTCTGGATCAATCCCCGTCAATTCTTCAGGGAAGAAGGAAAATATGTCCCTAAATTCCTTCAACAACTCCACCAACTGTTTGCGCAACTCGCCCTCCAATTCTCTTCTGACTTTGGTGGTTTCGTCCTCCCTCTCCCCGATTTGAATCTCCATTAATTCTCCATGTGGCTCGAGGTCACTTCCCCTCGGCCTCTTTTCACTCGTCATCGGCTTCTTTCCATCTCTGATTTCGGCTCGCTAGTTGGTTTTTACCGCAATTTGATAGCAAGTTCTTGATAGCTTTTGATCGCCTCGAGCCTCTCCAACTCGATCTTCGACGGGGAACTTCAACTTCATATGGTATGTCGATACCACGGCCTGGAATGCATTAAGTGCTGGCCTCCCAAGAATTACGTTGTAAGCCGACTCGACATCCACTACTACGAACCTTACCATATTCACCTTTCTTAAGTCGCCCTCCCCTAAGACGACAGCAAGCATAGTCACTCCCAAGGGCGCGACCTCTGAACCATTAAATCCGAAAAGCGATGTGTGCAGGGGTGTGAGTTCGATATCAAGTTCCATCCTCTTGAGGAAATCATAAAATATCACATTCACCGAGCTCTCAGTGTCGACGAACACCCTCTGCACTTTGTAACCCGACACTTGGGCAGTTATCATCAAGGGATCATTGTGAGGTCTTTCGACTTCACCCACATCCGCTAGCCCAAAGTTCATCACCGGGCCGTTCTCGTCCACCTGCTGTATCTCGGTCGTTGCATGTCGACCTCGAGCGTATGCTTTTCTGGCTCGATTTGAATCTCCGTCAGTCGGCCCTCCGAATATCATATAAATTACCACCCTCTTCTGAGGGAGTTCCTCCTTCTGGGTGTTCTTGCCCCCTTGCGAGGGCTCCTGCCTCTTTCCTTTCACAGACTGGTCCTCTCTCGATCCTTATAAATAAACTCCTTCAATTGATCTGCTTTGATCAGCCTTTCGATTTCGTCCTTAAGGTGCCTGCAATCGTCAGTATTGTGCCCGTAGTCTTTGTGGAATCGACAATACATGTTGCTTTTGGGCTTTGTTGGTCCATCCTTTCTCGTCTGAGGCCATCTGACGACATTATCATGGATCTCCTTTTCCATCACCTCCAATATCCTCGCTTGAGGGGCCGACAAAGGGGTGTATTGAGTCGGCCACCATCCTCTTGACCGTCCCTCCCTCTCTGCTCTTGGGGATCCTTTCTTATCCCGCGACGAGTTTGCTTTCTTATCCTTCTTCTCGTCCCGGGATTCAGTTTTTGCTTTCACCGCTTGCAGGAAGTAGGCTTCCGCTTCTTCGACATTCATGTATTTGGCACACATCCATAATACTTCATCGAACGTCCTACTAGGTCGCTTTTCCAAAGAGTTCCTGCATAGACCTGGTTGGAGCCCCCTGGTCAATCCTCCCGACTTGATTTCCTCCGTGGCCGAGGGCACGTCGACACAAGCTCGTGTATACCTCGCCACATAGTCCCACAACGACTCCCCCTCTTTCTGTTGCATACCTATCAAGGTAAGGTAAGACTTCTCTTGGGCTTTTACGCTTGCAAACTGGTTCAAGAACTCGAGCTAAACCCATCAAAATCCCTGACAGCTCCCGGAGGCAGTTGGTGAAACCAGTCTTGTGCGGGCCCTCGCAGAGTTGTCAAGAATGCTTGGCATTGAACAAGATCATTGTAACGATGCAGAACTGCCATGTTCTCGAAACTCCACGGATGTCGAGAAGGATCAGTCGACCCATCATACCAAATGTTCAGCTCTCTAAACCCTTGTGGCAAATCGGCATCCAGAATGTGTTGAGAACAGGTGTCCTCTCGAGCTCCCCATTTTTCTCCCATCGACTCGAGCTTGCAAATCTCTTACTTGAGCCATCAATTGTTCTAAGGTATCATTTCTCGCTTTTGGATTAATAGTTCTAACAGAGGACTCTTCCTCATCCGTCCTCCTACTCTGTCTTTCATTGGATTGTGCTTGATGCTCGCGCTTAGGGGGTGGTTGCTCGATCCTAGGTCGCTCGACCTTAGGTTGCTCGACCCTAGGTTGCTCGACTTGCGTCTTCTTGAGTTGGGCCGCCACTACCTCCGCAATCATCTTTTGCATCTCGCTTCTCGTCATAGTCAGTGTCGTTCCTCGACTTGGGGTGGTGGCCTCGCTTCATGCTCTAGTGTCCCGGGCTGTCTCCCCAAACTCAGAGATGACTCGGTCGACTCTTGCCCGTCGACTCCTGCACTCGTTCCCTTCACGTGACTGGGTCCCCCTTGCGTGAGCACTGGAATTTTGACCCCAAGTGGGATAATAGGTGTTTCTTCCTCCACGCGCACTCCTGACGGCACGTGTGCTCTCAATGGTGGAAAACCGAGCACTTGAAGTGACGGTCTAGGGTTGGGAATCGGTGGAGGCCGTTTGTCCGTCCACGTTCCCCTGAAATCCTCGCTCAAATTCCTCTGTAGTCCTTCTTTCTCCGCCATCTCCGAACAGATCAAACCCAGGTGCAAAGCTCTTGTTTCCTTTCAGAACTCCCCACAGACGGTGCCAATTTGATGAGTCTACTTCGGGATCTGAAGTGAACCGGTGGAAATGGGCTTTGATCTGCTCGAACCGCCTCCAACTCACCTTCGAACAGCCGCAAACACCTGCAAGAACTCAACACCAGAGATGTTCCTGGTGAAGAGCCTCCGACGATCAAGTCAATATGGGAGCAATGAAGATGAGCTCTGCTTAGTAGGAGCAGCAACTGGGAAAATGAATAGAGAATGAAAAGTTAGGGTTTGGAGTCACCTCACCACTTTTATATAGAGGCATAACACTTATCTGAAGTCCCCAAAATACCTTGGCTGACTTACGCGAAGTGTCCAAAATACCCTGGTCAGTTCGCATTCCGTCCACCTCCTAGTCAGCGTCCAGTTTCCTTTTTATCCTTGGCAGATTCACTCTTACTTGGAGGTTTTCTTACGATATGTTGAAGTATATAGAAGTCGTCGGAGGTCTTCGTGCCTCGAGGCGTCATGAGTCGACTTTGGGCATTGTCGAGTCGACTCAAGTCATTATTTATCATCCGTAGGTCATGTTATGTCTATCCGCCTCTTTGAGGGAGGTCGACTTCTGGGAGTCGACTTCTGGAAGTCGACTGAGAGAATCACCCGAGACTTGTTAAGCCGAAGACAGTTCTCAGGAGGCTCTTAGGAAGAATGGACTTTACGGAAGTCGATTCCATGATGTCGGTTAGTGTAGATCGACTCATATGCCTGCATCCGACTGGGTAGTTAGTGTTTGAACCGCTAGGCTGCAATGTTACTATATCACAAAACACAATCACCGGAAGAAAGAGTTGACGTACCTAGTGTGGGTGGCACGGCCGAATCGTCAAGAGAAGAGATTTCTCTAACAACCGAATCATTGATGTCCACACTCGTGTCGAGAGATTGTGTTCCATCATAAACGAGAGTGAGGCCTATCTCTTTCAAGGATGCAAACCGGTCCACCATAGCTCGAAACTCACCCTCTAACCGAGTACTCTCCCGAATAATCCTCGCCGATAGAGAACAATATCTACCTAGCGGTGTGTGAGAGGCGTCCAAATCAAGAAACGAGACCACGGTAGAGTCGAACTTCTTGAGTATGACTTGAAGAACGGATGGAATAGGAATACACCTCCAACTATGAAACTCCTCAATGATCGACATAAGGCTCGCAAGTGCCTCTTGAGTGCTCATTGTTGATAGCCGAGTTAGCCCAGATTGAACCGGATACCTAACCTCTCAGGACCCGAGCTGAAAACCCGGTCTGGTAAGGAAGTGCCGAGCTGAACCGAGGGTTAGAGGTGTGCAGAACTGCCGTAGGAACGTTCCCCCAGTCCGGCACCTGGCTCAGTCAGGACAAAAGCCGACCTGGATGGGTGCCGGGCAGAAAGAAGACTATTCACAGTCTCGCGAACACTTTCGAGTGAGATGCCGGCCTGAAAATCTGAGAAGGCCGACCAGAGGGAAAGTGCAGGCTTCGCTGAGCATTAAAATATTCCCACTTGGAAGGTCATCATTGGGCGATGGGACGAGTAATCATAGCCTAGCACCCTACCAGCAAGCCTAATCAATAAAGCCTACCAGCATTAAATGCCCTCCATGCTGGCATTTAATGCGTGACAGGTAATGATTGAATAAACCTCAAATCGCATTAAATACATGTCAGAGGGACGCCGGACTGCTCTTCAAGGCCACTGTGCGATAAGACCGGTGAACAGTAGCTGAACAGTGCCACATTAAAGACTACTATAAATAGCATCTCATTTCATTTATTTTAGGTTGTTGAAATTCAACTAACTCTGCCTTCTCTCTACTTTCTCTCTCTAAAACTGTAAGAAACTCATTGTAAGAATTGTAAGTATATCGCAAGTGCCGACCTCGTACGAGAGGCCGACCTCGTGATCGCCTAATAAAACCATAATTGAACCTAATCTTCCTTTCATCTTCGATCTTTCATTTTCGACATTTACAATTCTAACCGTTGACCGAAAACGCTCGTCAACACTCGTCAACACTTCTCGGTGCCGTTCGGAAGGCGCAACCATTGATGGAATTGAAGCTTCGGTCCTCGGTGTACAAGGTTGGCCAACCGATAGGTGCTCAAATGATGGAGAGGATGGAACATAGAACTCGGTTTCTTCTTTTCTGGATGTGGGAGCCATTGAAGCACGAAGGGATCGATTGCACTCCTCTAAATGCTCCATAATCTCATCCAAATTGACTGGAGAAGCTTCTCGAGGTGGCTCAGGTTGAGATGTTCCTTCATAATAATGGGGAGGTGGAGGATAGTAATAGTCCGGAGGTGGTAGATTGAGATAAGGTGGCTCGTCGTGATTCGGAATGTCATAACCATAACCGGCTCGAGATGTCGGGTAAGAATGACTCAAGCCATACCCGTAGGAAGTAGAGCATTTGTCATAAGAGTAAGAAGATGAATAACTCGGATATGAACAAGAAGGCTCTCCATATGTCGTGTACATCTCCTTTTGGTAATCGTCGGGGTATCCTCGAGATGAGCTTCGGTCATAGGAATAATCATACGGGTCCATCGGAGCTCTTCAAGCAAAAACCTCGCACAAGAACAACAACAAACCAAAGGCACACGAGACCAAGACAAAAGAAATAACACCAAATACGAGAAACAAGACACAATCTGTACAAAAACACAAACACCAAATAGCAAGAGAAATACACAAAATTAATCAAGGATCACAAAAAGCAATAGAAATACGGAAAGAACGTCAATGAATTGTCTAAATCCAATGGCCTACTCGCCCTCCCCAGCAACGGCGCTATTTTGTTTGTAGTATTTTTGGGTAGTTGGTAACTGAGTTACCCGAACTCGGGTCGTTCTCAAAGGAAAGCTATTCGGACACGAATTCAAGCAATGATCGACGCACACAAGAAGAGAAAATAAAAAATCCTAAACACTCTACTCGCAATTTGGGGTTTGGATTCAGCTAAGAACGCAATTTAAGCTAAGACGAAAGCAAGATTTGAAATTTGTCGCAAGCAATACCCCAATTTGCAAGAAAAAGAAAAATAGAGAGAAAAATAACAAGGTACCCCTAGACCCGAGATGGAAAGAAAGCACTCATAGGTTCGGGAACATGCAATCAAGCGATCATCGCTCGTGATCAATTAATCTCTCAATCAATTCTCGCTGACGCAATCAGTAACACTATCACATAATCCCTAGCATAAGAGGATAATAGCATAATCGACTCATGGACGACCTATCTAACACTAGAATAAATCCAATAAGTAAAGACAAGCAACACTTACGAAATCATGGATCTTACACGAAGCCGCCAAGTCTCTAGTGCATCCACGAGAAGAAATAAGACAAAAAGTTGTAATCTTGATGGAAAAATATTACAATAAAAATAGGGTCTTGGAGCCCTTAGAGAGAGAAAGAAAACTAGAGAGAGAAGAGAGCAAAAACTAAAAAGAAAAATTTAGCAAAAGGAATTCTCCAAAAAAAAAAAAATACAAAACAAGATGTCTATTTATAGCTACATCACAAACACACTAAACCACACACATTTATTGAGGAAAACTCGCAGGTTAGGTCGAACTCGCGAGCAAATGTCGGATTTTCGTGAGCGAGGGCGCGAGACTCGCGGGCTAGGCATCAGGAGGCAACACTCGCGGGTTGGGCTAGTTTCGCTGGCAGGGGAAATGAACTCGCGAGATACGGCCGTTTTGCGGGCGCGAAATGGTTTTCGCAGGCACTGGGCAGCAAGGCACTGAGAACTCGCGGGATAGCTCAAGTTCACGGGCGCGGAAGAGAAACTCGCTGGCAGGAGCTGGAAATGGTACCGGTGACCCTTTAAGGCTCGGTTCGCTTTAATTTCTCGCACGCTTATCCGATTGACTTGAAATTTTGACCCACGCTTCTCAAATTTTCTTCTTCTCTACTTGAGATGTGTGAATGGATGTCACCACGCAATTAGTAAATATTCTCAGAATGGCTCGAAAATAGTTCGCGTGACTAGGACATGGTTCAGATGGCTCAAAATATCTCAGAAATGGCTCGTTTCCCCAAGCATAGTAATGATGGACCTATTCAACACAAAAAAGACAAGAAAAGTACGCCGAACCACAAAAACACAATACAAGAATAAAAATGCACGAAACACGATAATAGACCGGTCAACACTAAAACGGACCTAAAAACACTCAACTAAAACATATAAAATACACGAAAATAAGCACAAAAACACAATGTAATTCACATGAAAATGAATTTAATATTGATTGGTTTCACATTGAAGAATGCCGTATTTTGAAAAATGGCATAAATAAAAGTATGAAATTCGATAATAAATGTGAATATTTATTTATACAAGAATTCGTGATTTATTATATACTGATAATTAACTTCTTTTGTACATCCTTATTTTTCAGTTATAGGTGCTATAAAAGAAGTAGCTTTTTTACCATTTTCTAAACTAAGCATTTGAATCTAACATTAAAAGTGGCTGAGAGTGATTTTTAAGATTCCCAATTTTGCTTTGACATTTTCATATACTACTCAAATCCCTCCATGTATATTAATTCAAAACGTGTTGAGCCTAGGTGGCAGATTCTCACGCTTCGTATGCTGACATGACGAAAATCTATGTTTCGTGATGTTTTTTATTATTTTTGCTCTGGAGTTAGGTTTGGTATTAGACATAAATAACTTTAATAATATATTTATTAATTTAACACCCATGTTGTATATGGGTATTATTACTAGTTCTTTTTTATTTATAAAACTTTTTTTATTTTATTTATTTATTTTTTTTAGTCGCACAATTTAGGGTGCAAATGAGGTGAACATTTTGCGAGCATGCTCGGTTTAGGCGAGTCTAGTTCGATTTATTTAGTTTTAAAGGCTTATGGCAAGCAAATGTTTTACTTAATTCAATCGTAATACATAGTCATCACATAAATTAATTAGAAGTTAATCAATAATGCATACAAGTTTAATAGTATTTAACACAATATCATAGTTTTTAAACCCGACCCGGTAATCAACTCTGGTAGTATTCGGGTCAATTGCTGAACCGGATATTTAATTTTACATTTATTATAATTATATATAATGTACTTTGTAATATAAATATACATAAAATTAACAAAATTAAATGTTTGTATGTAAAATTTGTAAATTAAAGTGGTAATAACATGTATTTCGTGATAAACATTTACCATGTAAATATATATATCCCCCTTATATATTAATACAGAACGCGCTGAGCCTACGTGGCTGCTTCTGGTGCTTTGGAATCCTATGTGGCAAAATTACATGCTTCGTTATTAGGCTTGGATAAATTTTAATTTGATTCCAAACTAAAAATAATTAGGTTCGGATTACCATAAATATGTTGATTATTTATGGTCATGTTACATGTATTAATTGTATTTTAATATCATTCCTTATTATAACTATTAATTTGTATATATATTTTAAAAGTTAATAACTTTTGTATTTTTCATCAATTTTACATATATAATATATCAAATTAATCTTCTTTTGATGAGCTTCGATTTAACATCCATATTGTATGTATAAAAAAAATAATTTATATTTATCTTTATAACAATAATAAAATTATTTTTAATATTAATTAGAAAAATAAAATTATCTATCAACTAATATATTTATATTTCAAGTAGTTATATGATATAAGTTATAACACATGTAAGTCATAAGTAACACATATCATTCTAAAATATATGGTAATATCATTTTTTTATAACTAAATTTAATTTAGTTTTCTCATTAATTTTAAAATTTAAGAATAATTTTTTAACAAGCACCCGTGTAATACACGGGTGTTGTACTAGTATACACGGGTGAAAGAAATAAGAATAACTTTGGATCATTAGATCCAACACATCAATGGTTATGATCAAGTCAAATCTTGGTCAATCATTAATGGCAATATGGTAAATATCTTGACATATCATGTTAAAATTTAAACATTTAAGGGCAAGTTTGTAATTTTGTACACACCTAATTAAGTGGGGCCCATAGCACCAAACCCCAATTCAGTTTCTCTCTCCTACCTTATCTCTTCGTTACTCTCTCCCCCGATCTGTTTTCTCATCCTCTCTCTCTCTCTCTCCCGGCGGCTCGCCGGTGTAACGAGCCCAACCGCCACCATCCAGTATCCATTGTCGGCCACTAATCGATCGGAAATCAGACGGACGAAGATGTCTGGAGAACATGTAGAATGTATCGGCTCTCAGCCGGGCTGGGTTTGCCCTCGTTCCGGCGGAGGGACGAGATTGGCGGCTGCTGTTGACGGCATTTAAATTCGTCGGCGGCGGTGTGGTGATGGCAACGCTGGCGGCGACGGGGAGCAGCATGACGGGAACTCTGGGTGGCCAAGACGCGGAAGGGGACGGCTAAACGTCGGCTCTCTGTCAGGAGAAGGTACAAGCAGACAGAGGTCTTACGGAGGCGGGCGGCCTTCAACAGGTCGACGGGGAGGTCAGGCGGCGGACGGCTGCCAGCGAATGGATTGTGGCGCCGTCTGGTTTTGATTTAAGAGATGGACATTTAGTTGAGAATTTGATATTTTCAAGGGACTTAATTGAAATTTATTAGATTTTATTAAATTACAATTTAATCTATGGTCAGATTTATAATTTATAAAAAATATAATAAATGCTCAATAGAATGATAATAATATTGCGTAATGAACGGACATTATAACCGAGATTTAAAAATTAAAATTTATAATTGCACTAAAATATGAAATTTTAAACGAAAAATTTAGTTCCATCGGTTCGGTTATTTTAAAAAATAAAGTCGACATAAACAATATATAATTCGATCTAACAAATTTAATTCGGTCAATTTTCAATTTAGAGTGCAATCTGGTAGTCACTAATGTGCAACACGTCTAACACTAACGTGCACTCAAAGTGCAATTATTTTTTAACAATTTATCTCAGACCAAAATAATTTATTTGTTCAGTTACCCGCTTCAATCTAAATAGTCACAATAATTTATATTATAATATGTAGTATTTCAATATTTTGATTTAGTTTTTTATATTATTTTCGAACGAAAACACGTATGTAACATTAATATATATTTACATGATTCGATCGGTTTAGTTGATATAGTGCAATTTTGAGTATTTTGACAATCACTAGTGTGCAGTGTGTCTAACACAAATGTGCATTCAAAGTAAAAATGTCTTTTTAACGATTTATCACAAACTAAGTTAAAATCGAAATCATCGATTTATTTGATCAGTTAACTGAAATAACCTAAATAAACAAAATAGTTTAAGATTTATATTATAAAAATATATTTAGTAAAATTAATATATTTATTTAGTAAAAATATATTTATTTATTATAAAAATATATTTAGTAATATTAATATATTTATTTAACATTTTATATTTTTTTTTGTTCTAAATATTTACATTATATACATAACAAAATAGTGTTTGTTTATACAACTGGGTCACTAGAGTGCAATACGATAATTATTAATGTGCAATTCTTCTAACAGTAATGTGCACTCGAAGTGCAACTATTTTCTAGGACACCATAGGCGGCGAGAACCACTCGTCCGAGGTTGCAGCTCGCCGGCGGCGAGAACCACCCCAGCCCGCCGCGCCGACACACATCCACCGCCAGTAAGCCAGTCCCCCCCACAACTCATCCATTCCCGTCGCTGGCAGGGACGCTGAAAAAANNNNAAAAAAAAAAAAAAAAGAACACAATCTTACACTGTATATATATAATGAGTGATTTGTTGTGAAAATTTGATATTATCAAATGACTCAATTGCAATTGGATAAACTTTACTATATTCCAATTCAATCTATGTGTTCAACTTATAATCTTAAAAAATTTAATAATTGGATGTTAATGTTATGTAAATTACACTTTAATTATAATTAAATTGCACATTAATGTCATGTAGAATGCACATAAAATATTTTTCATCTAATATTTTATTTATTTTTTTATTGAAAAAATAATAATTTTATATCAAATAAGAAAAATAATATTTTTCCACATAGTTTGGTTGGACCAGTTAGTTTCGTTATACTAAAATATTAAAAGTAAACAAATATAATCTAATCGGCATAAATTCGATCCAAAAAAGAAAAAAGAAAAATCGGTCGTGTTTGGTAGCTATAGTGTAATCTGATTGTCACTAATGTGCAATTCGTCTAACACTAGTGTGCAATCTAGCATTCAGTAATGTGCAAGCCGCACACTCGTATCGTAACTATATTTTTTTATTTTTTTTTACAAAACTATATCTATTATATATAATTTTTTAGTTAATAAATATATCAATTGGTTTATTCTGTTCGCTTAACCGATTTATCCTAAATAATTGAAATAATTTATTTTTATATTAAAATAATATATAATATGTTAATATTTTTATTTATTATTTCTTATTGAAAAAAATGAGTTTGGTTAGTTTTGATACCTGATGATTGTTATAAAGTGCAATGCACCGTTTTGTAAAGTGCAATGTTGATATAGCCATACTATCGTGCCACGGTTCAGTAACCGCGGCATGGTCACAATCG
>CACSLK010021776.1:36377-52467 GCA_902706635.1 Striga hermonthica | reverse complement strand
TCATAATCGCAGCATGAACACAAATCGTCTAGCCTACCTCCTATACCGCCCTACGCTCGTGTGTACACCCCTAACCGTCGGGACACCGCCCATTCACGGGAGCTAAACCTTCGGGACACCGCCCATTCACGGGAGAAACCTCTCAATAGGCACAAATAGGAAAACGTCGGAACTCCATCGACGTGAGAACCTCTCATAGACTAACGGTTCACATGCATACATTGATTATCAAGCCAAGCAATTATAAAGAATAACATACACGGCAGAGTTTATCAACACCCACCTGGCAAAACGAGCTAGGCGAGAATAAAATAATCGGTAGTAGGCAGGCTCGACTCCTCAAACACCTACATTTAGATGAGATAATATATCAATAATCTATCTCATTACTCGATAATATTCGAAAACCCACACTTAATAAAAAATTAAGTATTAAGGGATTTAATCGAATTTTTCGTGGACTTGGAACGCTCAAAATTTATAAAGGATAGAGACTCGGAAAAAGAAGATGGGGTCTCGAGACTTAAATTATTTTCCCCAAATTTATATCATTGTTTTAAAAAATTTTACGAAATGAGTTTTACACAAAAATAGGTTTCCGGAACTCAAAATAGGCCAAAAAGCCATATTGGGCCACGCTGGCCACTGGGAAAAATGGGTTGTCGCGGCTATTGGGCCGCACGCGCATAATTGGGCTGCTCGCGCTGGGCCGAAGGCAGCTGGGCTTGAGACCATGCACGCGGGCCGGAGGAGTGCTGGGCTCGGGCTTCTGCTGGGCGAATATGCGGGCCTTCGCGGGCTGGGGCTAAAGGGATAGCGCTGCTGGGAATAAAAAAAATAAATTGCTGCTTCCTAGGATCGAACCCGCGCCTCTCACAAGGAAAAGGGCGTAGTGCACCACTGCGCCAATCGCCGCTTTGTTATTGAAAATGCAAAATCAAAGTCTTTTAACACTAAAACAAAGACCTGGACTAAGGGCAACAGAATAGACACAAACTACATAGCTGCGAGCAGATAAATAAAAGATCGAAAGCTGGGACATTAACAGAGACTGCGAAATGCGAACAGGGGCAGCAAACTCGATGACAGTTTCAACTTCTGGGCAACCGGAATCGAGGAAAAATCCATATTCATGAAATTACAAGTTTCGGAGTTTGAAGTTTTATAAAAATCGGGTTTTATTCGTTCGAAAAATGAAACGATAATACACGGTTCTAAGATGAACGAACAAGACATTAACGACGGTACAATTCGAAACCAAAGAACGGATTCCAAAATACGCAATAATCAAAGCAGCAAAACAGGGTTCGAATATCACATAAACAAGAGTCCCGAATTTTCACGAAGATTCACAAGACATCAAAAGAGCAACAACAAGACGACAGAAAAGTTCGAAATAACAAAATAGGGGACCCAACTTCACAGAATTTATCACAGCAACCTAAGGGGTTCAATATCAAAAACGAGAGTTCCAATCCTTTTCCACGATGATTTCATAAAAACCAACCCGACAAACAAAACAAATATATGAATCGATAAATCAAAGAAGCTGGAAACAATGCGCTATAATCAACGAAAAATCACCAGTGCTCTTACATAAATGTGACGAAGGTTCGATTGATTACCTTTCTTCCGGAACAGACAAATTTTGGGGAATAAACGGACCAAACGAACGAAACTTGGATGAGCAGATCGGAACCCCAAAACTCCTCGAACTGAAACTAAACGCACGGCTACTCGCGACCTAGCCGAGATGCTGCTCGTGGACTGAACGGTTGAGGGGTCGGCGGCGACTGGTAGTTGCTCACGGGTCTATCACCGGCAAACAAAGACTCGCCAGAAATTGGCCACGGGAGAGGACGGACTGAAAGTGCAGGGCTATTTTCAAATTTTATAGCTGAAACAGATCTTATGCAAAGAGAGCTGTGAAATTTTGGTGGGGAAGAAAGGGTCTCTATCCGAGATATTATAGAGCGAGAGAGGGAGAGACGTGCGAAGGATTTCGCAAGAAAATCGCAACAAACGCGCAACTGACGAAGATGGGGGATGGATTCGGTCACAGGGATCTCTTGATTCTCTTATGCTCATTGCACGTGAATTAATTCTCTCCAAAATTGGGTCCAGAGTTATTGCAAGGAATTTGGGCCAAACCAACACAAAAGCTGGAATTAATCATACTTGGGCCAATTAAATGGGCTGGTAATAGCTATCACAAGGAGATTGGGCCAAAAATGGTTTAATCCTCCATGCTTTGGATATAAAACACCGAAATGGGTCGAGACGGGGGCGAAAGCTATTCTACGCGTTATAATCGAAGATCACCCAACGATAAATTTTAATATTTAAAAGAATTCTAATTTACTCGATCATCACGACAAGAATAATTCGCAAAATAATTAATCACAATTAAGCATATAACAATTTTTACATTTTAACAGATAAATGAAATGGAGGGGTAATAACGAGCAATTAAAAAAATAACATATGAACAAATAATATAACACAAGGAAAATAATCAAGTATGCAGCAAATAAATAATCATATAAATCCTAAAAAATCTAATAAACAAACGGGGCGCTACATTACTACTGGGCTTATGATCTATGATATAGTCTTCTTCCAAGAATCTAGCGTTCGTACTAACGATCACCTTCTGATCTTCAGGACTATAAAATAAACCACCTTTCGTTTCCTTGGAGTAGCCCTCAAACAGTCTCACTCTTGATCGTTTCTCCAACTTGCCACCCTCCTGCACTAAGACATGTGCAGGGCAACCCCAAATTCGAATTTGTGAGAAACTAGGCTTGCGCCCTTTCCACAACTCATAAGGAGTACTGTCTACTGATTTTGAAGGAACAGAATTCAGAATGTAACATGTTGTCTCTAATGCAAATCCCCAAAACGAATCTGGTAACTTCGAATAACTCATCATCGACCTAACCATTTCCATAAGAGTTCTGTTTCTGCGCTCTGCAACCCCGTTCTGCTGGGGCGTGCCGGGTGCAGTCAGCTTGGATTCAATCCCCGCTTCTGATAGGTATGCCCTAAACTCTCCAAAGAGGTATCCGCCTCCTCGATCAGATCAAAGACACTTGATACTTTTACCTTGTTGTTTCTCCACAACTGTCCTATACTCCTTGAATTTTTCAAAGCATTCGGACTTGCGGTGCAACAAGTAAATGTACCCATATCTAGAATAATCATCAATAAAAGTGACGAAATACTCATAGCCTCCTCTAGCTTGGATCGACATAGGACCACACAAATCAGAATGAATCAATCCTAGCACTTCTTGGCTCCTTCGCCCCTTTGCCGAAAATGGCCCCTTGGTCATCTTACCTTCTAGGCAAGACTCGCAAATCTGGTAATGATCTTCTACTGGACCAAGATGCCCAGTAGATACCAACCTTTGAATCCTCCTAAGGTTGATGTGCCCAAGCCTAAGGTGCCAAAGATATGCTTGATTCATCGAAGACTCTTTTCTCTTATTAGTTTTAGTCGAGATATTATTCGATTCATTTTGTTGCAGTGTCGGAGACTTTTGTTTCAGAACATATAAATTGCGAACCATTGAACCAGAACAAATCAAATGATTACCATAATGAATAACAACTGAGTTATTAAACGAAACTGAATAACCATTCAAAACGAGTTTAGAAACTGAAATTAAGTTCTTCCTAAAATTTGAAAAAAAAAAAAGACAATTGTTCAAAACCGAAACACTAGCATCAAATACTAAAGTAACTACTCCCACTGCAACTGCTGCTACTTTCGTAGCATTGCCCATGTAGACTGTAATCTCTCCATCCCTAAGCCGTCTGGTTTCCTGGAACCCCTGTAAAGAATTGCAGACATGATCAGTGGCTCCAGTATCTACACACCAGGTATTGGTAGATACAACCGCTAAATATGTTTCTACAACAAAAGTATGAGAGTTACCTTCTTTGCCCTTCTTGAATAGAGGACAATCGACCTTTCAGTGCCCTGACTTATTGCATTTGTGGTATCTACCTTTCGGCTTCTTTGCCACAGCCTGTTTAGGCACTAACTGGGTGCTCTGTGCCTTTGCCTTTCCTGCAACCTTCTTCCTCTTCCTGCCCTTGTAAGGCCTGGAAGGTCCGGCTTGCTCGGCAACCATCACAACTGATTTCTGAGTGAAGAAGGCCTCAGCCGACTGGAGTTCTGACAACAGTTCTGGAAGAGCCATATGCATCTTGTGCATGTTATAGTTCAACCGAAACTGATCAAAACTCTTCGGCAGAGATTGGAGCATGATATCAACCTGGGTTTCCCCGTCAATAAAACCTCCAAGAACCTCTAGCTCATTCAGTTGCGCCATGACCTTGAGAGCATGCTCCCTTACGGGTGTACCCTCTGCCATGCGCGTGTTCATCAGATCACTTAAAGCCTTTTGTCTTGCAGCCCTCGACTGATGCCCAAACAGTTCCTTGAGGTTCAGAAGCATATCTGCAGCAGTGGCCATTGACTGATGCTGATGTTGAAGGACATTTGACATAGAAGCCAGTATGTAACACTTCGCCATCTCATCAGCCTTCTTCCACCGAGCATACTCCTGTTTCTCCTTATCTGGGGCATTACCAGCCGGCACATCAGGACAAGCCTCAGTTAGCACATACTTATAGCTTTCAGCAGTCAGCACTATGTCTAAGTTCCTTTTCCAATCAATGTAATTAGGACCGGTGAGTTGATTTTCTTTTAGGATAACAGACAACGGATTGAACGACATGATGAATAAACCTGAGAATTACGAAAATATTTTACTGATTAAACATTTTGAATTTAACTGTTAATATTGACATCCTCAAAACAATACTAACTTAAATTCACCGACATCCTTAAACCTTGAGAATTTAGTATGATGCTCGGGCAACTCTACTAATTCTTCGTTTCTTTAAAGAAGGGTTTTTCCAGAACCCATTAATTTCCATTAGTCAAAACCAATTTCATGACGAACGAAATTAATAATCGGTCACCGTTTGGCCATGCAATAAAAATCAGGGACCCCTCGGGGGGTTATGAAATGAATCTCATTCTAAGTGAATCCCATTTCTCGGTCCTATGGTCGTCAAAATCGATTATACGTTCACCTCGGGGTGACCCGTACGCTCTCATTCGATTTCCTCTAACCGTCTATATTTAGAAATTCGTTCTGATAATTATCCTTCAATTAATTTTCAAGTAATGTCATCCTCGGGGAAGCCCACACTATCAATTAATTGATTTACCAACGAATTAGAAATGGAGGCCTTAGGAATTTAAAATTATCTTAACTTTAAATATCCTTCTCAACTTAGTATTTTAAATGAGGATTTTTAATATATATATATATATATGCAATTCTAAATAATTCTATACACACAAGGCAACAATTATTCCCATGCATAAATAAACAAATAAATAATCAATGCCATAAATAAATATCCACTATTATGGCCAATTAAATATTTATTCTCCTTGGATTAGGATTTCTGCATAAACCAACTGGAACTCCCATTGCAGTAGAATCCCGGTTGACTTGTACTGGAAGTTCCACAAAACCTCCACCAGTAGAAGTCGCGGCCGCGCCGGCCAGCCTTGGATCCCGGCTCCGGTTTCTTACTTGCTTTGTCGAGTCTCTTTGGATCTTTGTGAAGGCCCGGTCTCCAACGGTCGATCACAATTCAAAAAATATAATTTACAAAATTACATAAATCGATTCCTAGATCCAACGAGTGGATGTACATGCCTTCTACTAATTAATTAAACTATTCGGTCAACCCCCGGGCAATTAATACAAGCATTCATCCATAATTCCTCGACAATCCCGAGGCTTTAAAAACAAATTTAAAACCATACAACCAACCATCAATTAAGCACAAGCACATAAAAGGGTGGCCATAATAGTGGATTAACTACTTCCTGCAAAACCAAGTTATGCATATAATCCAATATATATGGCTGCGCTTGAGCACACATAGACAATATAAGCAGTTTAATCTGGATCTTTGTACATAACTGATTAACCTCAGTTCTGATACTAATTATTGGGACATATGAGGATCTCGATATGCAAAAATAATGGACAAACATTCAACATAAACCTATGCGCAGCGGATCTAAAGGTTTGATGAAGAAAACTTACTGCTTAAAATTTATGTAGATCTAGCTGGCCCGAACAGTTGACCGCAAATCAAATCTTCTCGGAATCGAACAAACTTGACCAATCTAGAAAGCTGGCGTCACGGCGAAGTCAACGGCGTTGACCGATCAGAAATTGGACGGTTCACGCGCTCTCACACGCGCAAGTAAGCTCCGGAAGCTTCTCCCTTCCGGCGGCGCGTGCGGCGGCGGCTGGCGGCGATCTCGACGGCGATCTCTTCGTCTCGTCGTCCTGGTCGTCGTGGTATGGTCACTTGCTGGTTTTGGTCTCCAGTTTGGATGTATGATAGATCTGATTGGAATCCCGTATATACCTTAAGATCTTCTACTGTATTCTCAAACAGCTATCTAGATCTTGTATCAGTGGAGCACAAGAAATAGAACTACTCCTTGGAAGAGAGAGAGAGAGGGGGCGGCGTGATTCCTTATTGTATGGGATTGTTCTTCTCTTCCATGAGCCTAATGCTGTATATATAGAGCTACAGTAGGGACCCTAAGGAGAATAGGATAAGGGCTTCTAATATATTAATACTGTGGAGCAACCCCACAATTAATATATTAATAATATTAAAGTCCACCACAATAATATTATTGCACTCCCCTCACCTATCCCAAATTACATTTGAGACTCCTTATTATAATTATCCGATTTACCTCCCCATGTTTAAGATATAATGTCCATTAATTAATTCGATCACTAATAATCAATAATTAATTAATATATTATATTACCGAAACTAGCGCTCGCTCATAGCATTCATATTATGCTGAAATAAATCCACCTGCAGGGTTTAGCATAATATTCCTTCATGAACTCACTTCGGGGACATCATCATACTAACGCACATGGTGACCGTAAATATCCTAATAGCACATCGAACACATAATGTCATTACCCAATTCATTAAGTATGTCGACCCGACTTGGATCTCACCCAAAGAATCAAAGCAACAACAATTATGTGCACATGCCTATTTAATATCTTACGGGTTAAGAGCACGCAATAATTAACTGAGGCCTAGTTCGTTTACGACGATCAGCATAAAACGAACATCCCTCTCTGGGATCCTGTTCAATACATAAATGTACTAGTGCAACTAATCGGTCAAGACAAACCGTACGGTTGACACTACAACCGTTCTGATGGGTTGTTCAATTCCATCTAGGTTGCGAACCAATGATTCTTGTTTCGCAAGCAACTGATATAGTGATCTTCTGTACGCCCGATGACGACCCACTTATCTACATGCAAAACAATAGAACGTGGAACTTATTTAACCAAACATAATTCTCATTCATCAAGAAATAACAAGTGTAATATCCACTAAAGCAAAGCTTAAGTATATAACACCAACAATTACAAGGTCTAAACACATACTCAAATATAAACCAGTCTACAGAAACGCAACCTGGCTCTAATACCAAACTGTAACACCCCACTTTGATTTTACAGAAATTCCAGACATTCCAAAAATCAGTACAAATTTTTCGAGATCATTTTCGAAATTTAATGGGTGTTAAACAATATTTTTCATAACCCAAGTCTTATCTGGGCCCACGTGGATTCATTACCCGGTTTTCACAAAAGGTTTTTATTAACCAAAACATATCATACGAGACATAATACTCAACATGAATAATCAAACCACATCGTCATACCCAATAATCAAGGGTTCCACAAGTTTCCAAAAACAAACATGTCATATGTTTTGGAAAAGAGTTTAAACAAGTCTCGACATAAAGGTCCAACACAGCCTTATTTATTCTAACAGAAGCAATAAAAATTCATAAATAAATGACCGACCCACTCACCTCTTCTCGTCACCCAGCTCCTGCTTAACCTGCATCGGTGAAGAGCAGGTGGGGATGAGCACAAGATGAAAATCGTGTTCACCACTATGCACATAAATAACACATGTCAAATGGTATGGTCGCAGCATGAATATAAGATAATCACATTATGTCTCATCTCCTATCAAAATCACAACAACCACATTACTCCTGTGCACATCTATCGCTAGCCGCAGAACGAGGACTCATTACCCGAAGGCGGGAGTACATGCCACGCTACGGACACGGCCTTCCATATGGGCTTACGTACCTCGCAAGGGCACAACCATATCAGGACTTAAGGAGACTTGCCTCACAAGGGCAAATGTATTACATCTATGGGGACAACCGTGCCGATGGCCGTAACAGCTCACATCGATAGGCTACATATTTCACATTCATACTTAGATCATACCCATAAGTAAAACATTCATCATTCATGGCATAGACAATTTTAGATTAGAACCCACCTGGATACCGAGATATAGCCAAATACAGGGTTGAAGGAATAATGGCAAAAGTTCAGCTCGATGAACCTAAAACAATTATAATAGTATATCAACTGACTATCCACTACAAGACAACACACAAAGCACATATACTTAGCCGAAATCATATCGACTAAGTGACTCGTGGAATCCTTGACCGAGTTAAGTACTATGGAGTGAATTCTAGACCTGAACACAACTCATACACTTCATGTAATTCACATAAGTCATGCCAACATCAACAAAATTCTACCCGAACATAAACAATGGATTGCCGAGCGTTTAGACTCCAAAATGAACAAAATATAACAACGGGAGTTAGGCTCAGCCAATCAACATGAAACATTACTACATTAAAGATTATACAAAAACACATAGATTCACCAAGTTTCAGCCCTTAATTCATCCGGGAGCATTTTTAAATAATTTAAACGAAAACAACGCCAAAATATGAAGTTAGTAGTTCATATAGCTACACTTTGAATTTTTATCTACAATTTTGACACAACACAGAATAACACAAAATAACATACTCCTCAAAGTTTCAACTCAAAACTCCAACTGTACGATTTTTAATGAATTTTACAAGATTCTGACCAAAAACCGATTTAATTAATTAAAATAGCTACAGGTGGATTTTGGACATGAACATTTTACACGATATACAATATTATCACAGGACATCACATATAAAATTTCACGGTATTTGGACAATTACACGATTTATCATAATTTAATTACTTTTTAGCAGCATGTTCGGTTTTTAAAAATCATAACTCATGATATAAACATCGAAACAACCTCAAACAAAAACTGATAAATCAAGAACAACTCCAAGTACCTATAACTCTAGGATTTCCACGAATAATACCATAAACTCAGTTCGACAACAATTCAAAGTGACGACAATCACTTTGATAAGTATTGCATGCTAAAATATCAATAAATCACACATATTTATCTAATTCCATCATCCAACTCATAAACAACTTTTAAACACGTAATATATATCACAGCACATAGAAATATTAGAGAGATGAGCCAATATGTACCAAAAAAATGGGAGATGACACGAAAAGACGCGAAAACAGGGTCTCGGGCTCGCGGTAACACACGACGGGACATGGGGCTCGACGGCTTCACGCATCTTGCCGGAAAAAGGAGGGCAGCGAGGCTGGTTCTCTTCAGGAACGGCTCGCGGTGTCCTGAACACGTGACAGGGCGGAGCTGCGGTGGTGGTTCTCAATTGGACCTGCTTGAAACAGGGTTGCTGCTCGACGCACGCGGAAAGGCTTGCAACGGCTTCGGGAATGGCGGACGTGGTTTCCGCTGCAAAAGGGCATGTGGCTGAAGGTTACGATGATGGAGCACGGCTTGCTGTTCGGGTGGAGGAGGGCCCGCCGTGGTGGACACCGGAAAACGAGTAGGGGTAGTTGAACAGGATGGTGCTGCTCGGACGAGCAAAACCTCACCGGTTTCTGCTTGTTGTGTTGCTGCTCTCCGGGAGAATTTTTGGGTCTAGGGATTGGAATGATGGTGATGAAAAGATCGATAGATGGCATATTCTTCTTTTGAAAATCTGATTCTCGATCGAAAGAGATGGGCGGCTAACGGCGGAGGCGGCCTGGAATGGAAGAGCGACGTGACCGAACAGAAGCTTCTCGACGTGGATTGGTTCTGAGATTTCCGATTGATGGGGGTTTTCTCTTTCTGGCGCGATCAAGAGGGAGGGATTTCATATGAGCGGCGAACGGAACATATCAGGCTAAGGGTTTGCGTGCTTGAGTTTTGAGAGGGAATGAGGAAAAGTAATAAAAATTCAACCTTACCTTATGATAGAGAGTTAATGGCGTGAAAAAAAAGGGTCAATGAGGCTCTTGATATCAGAAATTAAAAGGCCAATTAATCCCTCCAAGACCTTACTAATAATAACCAAGGCCAAACATAACAAATTTTGAATTTTGTACACTGAAAGGCTCTGTGAAGTGTTTTAATCTATCAAAGCATAGGTACCGAATTTGCTTGGGTTTGCGGCAGGTTATATGGTGGATCAAAATATATTCCAAGAGTTTGGTTTAATAGTTCCGGAACTCCAACGACGATCGGGAAAAATAAAATAATTAACAGGCAACAAAATACATATATATATATATATATTGTACCCTCTAATAATATACATATATAATCACACAATAAATCATATATATATATATATATATATATATATATATATATATATCCACATAATAATATATATTAACCAAGCAATAATACAATATTGTCAATTAACTAAATATAAAATAGTATCTAGCAGTCACATAAATCCAATATTTGAAAGAATTAAATTTGGTTTACGCGATTAAACCGAAATCGCCGAACCACGTATATTATAAAAATAAACGATCAAGTGCTTAATTATATAATTTAAGCGCCCAATACTGGCGACGTCACAACCAATAATAATAGACATAAATCACTAAATATAATTCGATAAATAGAATAATTCGAGAAATTCTATATATCGAACGGGGCGTTACATTAATGATCTCACTTGGGAGCAGATGAAGGTGATGGTGCGCGGCAAGTTCCTTCTCCAGAGTTTTTGGGATCGGATGGAGCATGAGTTCTACCATCTGCAGCAGGGCAGCTCCACCGTGGACGAGTATATTCGCACTTTCACCAGGAGGTGTCTTTTTGCTGGTGACTCGGTGAATACTGACGCTAAGAAGGCCCGCAAATTCCTTAAGGGGCTTAATCAGAGGATCCGTGAACTTGTGGGGAGTCACGGACTGATGTCTTACGCCGACACTGTGCGTCGGGCTCAGGAGGTGGAGAGTTGTCTCATTCCTATAGGTCCAGTCCTCTCCTATCACCACACTTCTCAGCCTGCTCAGACTCCTATTCAGTACGCTCAGCCCATCTCATCCGCGCCGCCCGGCTCTAGTTCGGGCAAGAAAAAGGTTGATTCCCACCGAGATGACCGGAAAGGAAAGCGTAGAGGAGACGATCAACGTGGTGAGCGCCCTACCGACTAGGGCCAGAATAAGAGGTGTCGTAACTGCGGTCGTCACCATGGAGGAGAGTGCTGGCACGCCCAGAAGGTCTGCTACAACTTCCAGCGCCCAGGACATTTTCGTAACACGTGCCCTGAACTACAGGGACAACAACCATTACAGCAACAACAAACCAATCAGCAACCCCGTCATCAACAACTTCCCCCGCCGCCACCTCAACAACAGATTCAGCAGCAGCATCAGCAGGCCAAACCGAGGTATGGCAAAGGAGGTCGAGCACGGGTGTACACGATGGCCTATAAGTCAAGAAATCTGCCAACATAACTATTTGTCAAATTACAACACTTCACTAAAACAACAATCTCTCAAGTTATAACACTCTAAATCAAACAAACTTAAAACCTACATAAGCTACACTTGAATTTCCACAAGTTCCAAGAAGAGAATTTTTACAAATAACCACGTTAAGGGCCTCATTTCAGAGCATACATTTCAATCGTAAACCCAACCACTGTTTTTTTAAAAAAAAATCTGGGCATAACCCCAACTTTGAAAAATCATATAAAATCAACCAGAACTCCAACTAACATAATTTCAACTCTCAGAGAAAGATTATAACATGTACCACAAGTTTCATGTTGATCATGTTTTCACATAGTCACATTAAGATGGTCAAAAACAGCCCAACATCATGATTCACAATTCTGCCCGAAATTTCAAAAAAATGCTCGCAGTTACAACTTCATAGATTCATAATAAATTCAATTCAACTCCGAATCATGAAATTTCAAAATTCACAGAAACCTAACTCAAAGTACTACAAAATTCCTGATGAATACTTGTCCAAGAAATAGCTTCTTGGTTACGAAAAACTGGGAACAGACCGATGCTTAAACATGGAGTTTTTCAATTAAATCTCGGCACAAGACATATATTCAAGAACATAGCATCAACGAGCCACATATAATCACAACATACCTCATGTACACACATATAAAATTTAGGAGGATCAGCCAAAACTGCGATAACCGCATACAAATCAACTCACACTTACGCCTCAATTATTTCAAGGCATGAATTCGCCCCTTACTAAGACATAAGAGGCAATACTATACTAGAGGTCGGATAGAGGCCATAAACATCCTTAATAATAGCAGTCTATAAAACCTCAACTCATCTCAAAATTTTTGAAACCCGGCAAGGGTCCGAAGAAAAACGAATACATTCCCAGTCCTCATTGACTAGGTCCTCACTCGGAGACATAGATTAGAATTATATAGAAAGGGAAACTGCTATGGGGCAGAACTTAACTCGAAAACAACATATTGAAACTCACAACGAGAAACCTCTAGAGTCCGAACTTAACTCCATATCACTAGTGTTCAAGGTTAAACACTAGAGTTCACATAACCTGAGGTGGATAGATTTCATAAGCCCCAAAACAACATATATATCAATTCATGTGATATAGGATATTATACTGGATCCGGTTTAATGGATAAAGTGGATATATATTGGAGGATAAGCCCACTAAGACATCTAAGCCCAACGATAGGGGTCAAGCCCAACTTGGGCCCAAAAGGTATACTCCCCCTATAAAAGGGGGTCAAGGTACCTCATATTCTCATTCTCTATTCATTCATTACTGCACTATCTCTCTCTTGGGATTGGAGACTGACTTAGGCATCGGAGGCCCGATGCCGGGGCCACCCCCGGCGTTGGGTTCTGCAGGTATGGAGGCCGGTTCGAGTTGAAGGAGCCCGGGTGAAATTTATTCACATCATTGGCGCCGTCTGTGGGACCCGTCAAAAATTCAAGCGGAGTTCCGACTGAAAAAATTCAAAAACCTCCTTCTTCTCCGCCGGCCACCGCCACCGCCGGCCGCCACCTCCGCCGCCGGCCACCGGAAAATGTTCTCTGATCGAAAAATAGTTGACATCATCGGATATATCTCGTCAAAGTGAATCTCCCCTTAAAATTTCACGCAAAAATTCATTCGGGAAGACCTTCGATTTCGTGGTCAAAGATTCCAGATCTAGAAAAAAGTCGGTCAAAATCGAGCATTCAAATGCATTTTCCCGACGATCCAGGAGGGCTATAGAAAATCCGAGGGTACCACTAGAATGCTCTCGACGAGACGAATCTCCAACTACCGATTTCCGCCAGAAACCGCCACCCCCGCCGCCGTCCGCCGCCGGCCGCCGGTCAAAGTCGTCCAATCTGAAAAATCTGTACATGATCGCGAAGCTCTCATCGTGTTCATTCTACCCTTAAAATATCAAGTCAAAATTCCACCGGAAAAGGCGTCGATTTACTGGTCAAAGGTTTGTGGATCTAAGAACAAATTGGTCAAATATCCGGTCTTCTCTATTTTCCCGTCGATTTTTGTCGAACCACTTCGAATCAATAGCATCATCGGATTCTCCTCGTTGAGACGCGTCCTCGACTGGTCACCCTTGCCGGAGCCGGCGAGCTCGGTCGACGTGTTCTTCCGGCGAGCTGCTCCTGTACTTGCTTTTCCCGCAGCTCACGCAGGTCCAGGATTTTCCTCTGACGGGCCCAGCGCCCTCCAACCCAACAAGAATGGCCCAGCCCAGTGACGAGGCCCAGCGGTCGGCCCAACACAGGAGCCTAGCTGCGAATATCCTCAGCCCAGTAGCCCAGCGCACGGGCCGCGTTCGGCCCGCGAGGCCCGAACTCCTATCAACGCCAGCCCGCGCTTGAGCCCGCGCCCAGTCCGACCTCAACCCTCGCACAGCCACTTGCTCAGCCCGATTTTGGCCCGCGAGTGGCCCACTCTCTCCCAGCCTTTTACCAGCCCATTTATGCGGTCCGTTAGAGACCCAACGCGGCCCATTAGTGCCCTAGAGCGGTCCAACGTGCGCAGAATGGTCAGAACGTGGCCAGTCTCGGCCCAACAACCTAGGAGTGGTTCATTTTGCATCTAAGGCGGCCCAACATGCTACCTGCTTGGTCTAACAGCCCTATTTCGTGCCCAAGGTTAATGCCGGATGAAAAAACGTGGAAGGTAAGGTAATTTGAGATAACATTCTCATGATGGAGGTATGAAATTGATTCTAATTATGGACTCGAGGATTTTTGAATTGGTGGAAATAAGATAAATTGCTTGATTTAAATTGAACAAATTGGAGACTTGATGATTCAAATTGGTGAGAATTGGAGATATTTGATTGCTCGAGATATTATTTGATTTTTTCGTGGAGATATGTGATTTGTTGGAGAAGATATTATTTGATTTTTTCGTGGAGATATGTGATTTGTTCGAGAAGATATTGTTTGATTTGATCGTGGAGATAGTTGTTTTGTTCGAGGAGATATTATTTATTTTGTTTAAGGAGATATTACTTGGAGAATTCGTGGATAATTATATGATTTATGCATGGAGGATTATTTGATTTGCTCAAGCGATTATTTGATTCGTGGGTGGAATTATATGAATTATTCGATGAGGCTATTTGATATATTCGTGAAAACTATTTGACTCGTTCGTGGATATTATTTGATTCGGTCGAGGATATGATATTAGATTTATTCGTGCAAAATTATTTGATTTATCCGAGAAGCCTACTTGATTTATTGGTGGAGTATTATGTGATTTATTCGTGGATATTGTTTGATTTGTTCGAGGAGGCATTAGTTGATATATTTAAGGAGAATTATTTGATTTGTTTGAGGAATTATGTGATTTATTCGATGAGATTATTTGATATGTTCATGGAAATATTTGATTTGTTCGGGGAATTGTTCGATTTGTTCGAGGAGATGTTTAACTTATTCAAAGAGATACTTGATTTAGTCATGAAATCATTTGATATATTCGTAGTAATATTTAAATTATGCATGGAGGATTATTTAATTTGCCCGTTTTGGATTATGTATTTATGGGTGGATATATTTGATTTGCTCGAGCGATTATTAGATTTATTTGATTAGTTCGTGATGATACTTGATTAGATCGAGTGATTATCGGATTTGCTCGTGGAGATATTTAATTTTGCTCATGGCGATTATATGATTCACCCATGGAGTACGTGGTTTATTCGGGGATTTATTAGATTTGTTCGTGAAGATATTTGACTTGTTTGTGGACACACCATTTTATTTATTTGTGGATATACTCAATTTATTTGTGAAAGATTATTTGATTTATCATGGAGCTTATCGGAGTTACTTGTGGAGTATTATTTGATATATCATGGAGCTTATTTGATTAATTCGTGAGGATTACGCGATTTGTCCGTGGAAATCATTTGACTTATGTGAAGCAATTATTTGATTTATTCGAGAAGTTATTATTTGATTGTTCGAGAGATTATTTGATTCGTGCGTGATAATACTTGATTGATTCGTCGAGGATTACTTGATTTGATCGATGAATTATTTGATTTGATTGTGGATATATTCAATCTGAGCGTGGATACATTGGATTTGTTCGTTGATACATTTGATTGCAAATAATGCGGGTCTTGATTTTGAATTGAAGATATTTTGGGATTGTGTTTATCGTGTTTTTGGTGCACTTATCGATGAGCTTGAGGAGGTGGATTAAAATTATATGATTCGATATCTTGATATATC